>MBPM02000139.1:0-117014 GCA_001695595.3 Plasmopara viticola | reverse complement strand
TCTGTTTAGACGCTTTCAGACGCGATAAATTCATTGCTGAATGAATAATGATCGTCTCGAAAAGCTGACACCTTTCACGACCTCAGAAGAGCATGCTCTGTCTTTTTGGACATGCGCAGATGCGTTCAAGCTAACCTATGATGTTGATATTTTTAAGCAGCTGAGACGTCGCATATTATATATTTATCAGCTCTTGTTGACATACATAGACGAGTGAATGCCATATTTTCATAATATACCGATTGGAATACTGTGACGTCTCGTGGGCTCAAAAGCCAGATTACCTTCCTTGAGAAGAACAAGCATATTAGATCATAACTTTGGGATTAATGATTCCTTCTAAAAGCGGAGAACGTCTCTCGGCCTTTGAACAGCACAATATGCCTTTAAGGCATGCGCAGACATTGAAGCCATATTTAAATGAAAATCATCTCTTTCAAGAGCCGAAGCGACTCACGGCCTCGGAACAATATGATCAGTTTCTTGGGCACGTACAAATGTGTTTCGAGCCAAAATATAAAAAATAATGACCCTTCGAGGAACCCGAAAGTCCCAACGCCTCAACACAGCACAATCTGTCTGTCCAGACGCTTAGAGACGCGATAGAGCCATTACTAAGAAAAGAATGATCGTCTCGAAGAGATGGGACCTTTCACGACCTCAAATAAGCATGCTTTGTTCTATTTGGACATGCGCAGATGCGTTCGGGACAAAAAATATTACCGATCCTTAAAAGCAGCTGAGACGCCCAAAAGACTCAAAACAGCACAATATATCCTTGTTGACTTACAAAGACACGTTAGTGCCATATCTTTAAGAATAATAAACCGTTAAAGAAATTAAGGCGTCTCACGGCCTTAAAATAGCACACCTTTCCTTGAAAAACACAATTGTTGGAGGTATAGCTTCGGGGAGGTAGAATGTCTCACGGCCTCTGAAAAGCACAATATGTCTTTTTAAGCATACGCAGACGTTGGAGCCATAACTAAGTCAAATGATCTTAATCGAGAGTTAAAGCGACTCACGTCCTTACAATGGTACGATCTGTTTTGTAAGGCACGTACAGACATGTTAGAGCCATAACTTTGAAAATAATTCGCTTTTGAGGAGCTGAGACGCTTCAACGCCTCAAGAGAGCATGGTCTGTCCACCCAGACTCTAAAGAGGCGCGATAGAGCCATTACTAAGGGAACAATGATCGTCTCGAAGAGCTGAGACCTTTCACGAGCTCAAAATATCACGATTTGCTTCCTTGGACATGCGCAGATGCGTTTGTGCCGAACAAAAGATTATCGAGTCTTCAAAGCAGCTGAGACGTCACATAGACTCAAAACAGCACAATATATCCTCGTTGATTGATGAGTGAATGTCATTTTTTCTAGTAAACCGATTGGAATACTGTGACGTCTCGGAGGCTAAGATTAGCACGATCTACCTTCCTTGAGAGAAACAAACTGGCTTACTTCATTACTTTGGAGTTAATAATTCCTTTTCAAAAGCTGGAATGTCTCACGGCCTGTGAACAGCACAATATGCCTTTAAGGCATGCGCAGACGTTATAGTCTTATTTGAGTGAAAATTACTTTTTTATTTGGAGCCGAAGCGACTCACGGCCTCAGTATGATCTGTTTTCTTAGGCACGTACAGACGTGTTAGAGCCAAAATTTAGTAAATAATGACCCTACAAGGAGCCCAGTAGTCCCATCGCCTCAACACAGCACGGTTTGTCTGTCCAGACGCTTAGAGACGCGATAGAGCCATTACCTAGAAAACATAATGATCGTCTCAAAGAGCTTGGACCTTTCAAGACCCCAAATAAGCATGCTTTGTTTTATTTTTTGACATGCGCAAATCAATTCGAGACAAAAGCTAATGATTACCGATCCTTCAAAGCAGCTGAGACGTCATATAGACTCAAAACAGCACAAAATATTCCTCGGTTACATACATTGTGGCCTTAAGGTCATATCTTCAAAAATAATAGACCGTTAAAAATTGAGACGTCTCACAGTCTTCAAATAGCACAGCCTACCTTGACAAGAACGAACGCGTTGAATTCAAAACTTTGGGAGTAATGACTCTTTGAAACGCTGGAACGTCTTACGCCCTCTGAACACACAATGTGTCTTTAAGGCATGCGCATACGTCGGAGCCATAATCAAGTGAAAATGATCTTTATCAAGAGTTGATGCGACTCACGGCCTTGAACAGTATGATCTGTTTTATAGCATGAACAGACTTAAAAGCCATACATTAGTAATAATGATCCTATAAGAAGCCTGAACATTCCACGGCCTCAACACATCACGGTCTGTCTGTCCAGACGCTTACAGACGCGATAAATTCATTGCTGAATGAATAATGATCGTCTCGAAAAGCTGACACCTTTCACGACCTCAGAAGAGCATGCTCTGTCTTTTTGGACATGCGCAGTGCGTTCGAGCTAAACCCGAAAATGTCGATCTTTTCAAGCAGCTGAGACGTCATATATATTTATACAGCTCTTGTTGACATACATAGACGAGTGAATGCCATATTTTCATAATAACCGATTGGAATACTGTGACGTCTCGTAGCTCAGAAAACCATGATTACCTTCCTTGAAGAACAAGCATATTAGGATTACTTTGGAATTAATGATTCCTTTAAAAGCTGGAACGTCTCTCGGCCTTTGAACAGCACAATATGCCTTTAAGGCATGCGCAGACATTAAGCCATATTTAATGAAAATTACCTTTTAAGAGCCGAAGCGACTCACGGCCTCAATATGATCAGTTTTCTTAGGCACGTACAAATGTGTGTCGAGCCAAAATATAAAAAATAATGACCCTCAAGGAACCCGGAAGTCCCAACGCCTCAACACAGCACAATCTGTCTGTCCAGACGCTTAGAGACGCGATAGAGCCATTACCTAGAAAACATAATGATCGTCTCAAAGAGCTTGGACCTTTCAAGACCCCAAATAAGCATGCTTTGTTTTATTTTTTGACATGCGCAAATCAATTCGAGACGAAAGCTAACGATTACCGATCCTTCAAAGCAGCTAAGACGTCATATAGACTCAAAACAGCACAAAATATCCTCGGTTACATACATTGTGGCCTTAAGGTCACATCTTCAAAAATAATTGACCGTTAAAAATTGAGACGTCTCACAGTCTTCAAATAGCACAACCTACCTTGAGAAGAACGAACGCGTTGGATTCAAAACTTTGGGAGTAATGATCTCTTTGAAACGCTGGAACGTCTTACGCCCTCTGAACAGCACAATGTGTCTTTAAGGCATGCGCATACGTCGGAGCCATAACCAAGTGAAAATGATCTTTATCAAGAGTTGATGCGACTCACGGCCTTGAAACTGTATGATCTGTTTTATGAGGCATGAACAGACAAATTAACCATATTAGTAAATAATGATCCTATTAAGAAGCCTGAACGTTCCACGGCCTCAACACAGCACGGTCTGTCTGTCCAGACGCTTACAGACGCGATAAATTCATTGCTGAATGAATAATGATCGTCTCGAAGAGCTGACACCTTTCACGACCTCAGAAGAGCATGCTCTGTCTTTTTGGACATGCGCAGATGCGTTCAAGCTAAACCCTATGATGTCTGATATTTTTAAGCAGCTGAGACGTCGCATATATTTATACAGCTCTTGTTGACATACATAGACGAGTGAATGCCATATTTTCATAATATACCGATTGGAATACTGTGACGTCTCGTGGGCTCAGAAAAGCATGATCTACCTTCCTTGAGAAGAACAAGCATATTAGATTCATAACTTTGGATTAATGATTCCTTCTAAAAGCTGGAACGTCTCTCGGCCTTGAACAGCACAATATGCCTTTAAGGCATGCGCAGACATTGAAGCCATATTTAAATGAAAATATCTCTTTCAAGAGCCGAAGCGACTCACGGCCTCGGAACAATATGATCAGTTTTCTTGGGCACGTACAAATGTGTTCGAGCCAAAATATAAAAAATAATGACCCTTCGAGGAACCCGGAAGTCCCAACGCCTCAACACAGCACAATCTGTCTGTCCAGACGCTTAGAGACGCGATAGAGCCATTACTAAGAAAAGAATGATCGTCTCGAAGAGATGGGACCTTTCACGACCTCAAATAAGCATGCTTTGTTCTATTTGGACATGCGCAGATGCGTTCGGGACAAAAAATATTACCGATCCTTAAAAAAGCTGAGACGCCCAAAAGACTCAAAACAGCACAATATATCCTTGTTGACTTACAAAGACACGTTAGTGCCATATCTTTATGAATAATAAACCGTTAAAGAAATTAAGGCGTCTCACGGCCTTAAAATAGCACACCTTTCCTTGAGAAACACAATTGTTGGAGGAATAGCTTCGGGGAAAAGGATCTCTTTAAGAGGTAGAATATCTCACGGCCTCTGAAAAGCACAATATATCTTTTTAAGCATGCGCAGACGTTGAGGCCATAACTAAGTCAAATGATCTTAATCGAGAGTTAAAGCGACTCACGTCCTTACAATGGTACGATCTGTTTTGTAAGGCACGTACAGACATGTTAGAGCCATAACTTTAAAAATAATCTTCTTTTGAGGAGCTGAGACGCTTCAACGCCTCAAGACAGCATGGTCTGTCCACCCAGACTCTAAAGAGGCGCGATGGAGCCATTACTAAGGGAACAATGATCGTCTCGAAGAGCTGAGACTTTTCACGAGCTCAAAATATCACGATTTGCTTCCTTGGACATGCGCAGATGCGTTTGTGCCGAACAAAAGATTATCGATTCTTCAAAGCAGCTGAGACGTCACATAGACTCAAAACAGCACATTATATCCTCGATTATATACATTGAGGCCTTAAGGTCATACCTTCAAAAATAACAGACCGTTAAAAATTGTGACGTCTCACAGTCTTCAAATAGCACAACCTACCTTGAGAAGCACGACCGCGTTGGATTCAAACTTTGGGAGTAATGATCTCTTTGAAACGCTGGAACGTCTTACGCCCTCTGAACAGCACAATATGTCTTTAAGGCATGCGTATACGTCGGAGCCATAATCAAGTAAAAATATTCTGTATCAAGAGTTGATGCGACTCACGGCCTTGGAACAGTATGATCTGTTTTTATAGGCATGTAAAGACAAATTAGAGCCATACGTTAGTATATAATGATCCTATTAAGAAGCCTATACGTTCCACGGCCTCAACACATCACGGTCTGTCTGTCCAGACGCTTACAGACGCGATAAATTTATTGCTGAATGAATAATGATCGTCTCGAAGAGCTGAGACCTTTCACGACCTCAGAAGAGCATGCTCTGTCTTTTTGGACATGCGCAGGTGCGTTCGAGCTAAACCCGAAAATGTCCGATCTTTTCAAGCAGCTGAGACGTCACATAGACCTTAAACAGCACTTTATATCCTCGTTGATTGATGAGTGAATGTCATTTTTTCTAGTAAACCGATTGGAATACTGTGACGTCTCGAGGCTAAGATTAGCACGATCTACCTTCCTTGAGAGAAACAAACTGGCTTACTTCATTACTTTGGAATTAATGATTCCTTTCAAAAGCTGGAATGTCTCACGGCTGTGAACAGCACATATGCTTTAAGGCATGCGCAGACGTTATAGTCTTATTTGAGTGAAAATTACCTTTTTATTTAGAGCCGAAGCGACTCACGGCCTCAGTATGATCTGTTTTCTTAGGCACGTACAGACGTGTTAGAGCCAAAATTTAGTAATAATGACCCTACAAGGAGCCCAGTAGTCCCATCGCCTCAACACAGCACGGTTTGTCTGTCCAGACGCTTAGAGACGCGATAGAGCCATTACCTAGAAAACATAATGATCGTCTCAAAGAGCTTGGACCTTTCAAGACCCCAAATAAGCATGCTTTGTTTTATTTTTTGACATGCGCAAATCAATTCGAGACAAAAGCTAATGATTACCGATCCTTCAAAGCAGCTGAGACGTCATATAGACTCAAAACAGCACAAAATATCCTCGGTTACATACATTGTGGCCTTAAGGTCATATCTTCAAAATTAATAGACCGTTAAAAATTGAGACGTCTCACAGTCTTCAAATAGCACACCTACCTTGACAAGAACGAACGCGTTAATTCAAAACTTTGGGAGTAATGATCTCTTTGAAACGCTGGAACGTCTTACGCCCTCTGAACAGCACAATGTGTCTTTTAAGGCATGCGCATACGTCGGAGCCATAACCAAGTGAAAATGATCTTTATCAAGAGTTGATGCGACTCACAGCCTTGAAACAGTATGATCTGTTTTATGAGGCATGAACAGACGCCTTAAAACCATACATTAGTAAATAATGATCCTATAAAGAAGCCTGAACATTCCACGGCCTCAACACAGCACGGTCTGTCTGTCCAGACGCTTACAGACGCGATAAATTCATTGCTGAATGAATAATGATCGTCTCGAAGAGCTGACACCTTTCACGACCTCAGAAGAGCATGCTCTGTCTTTTTGGACATGCGCAGATGCGTTCGAGCTAAACCCTATCTGATATTTTCAAGCAGCTGAGACGTCGCATATATTTATACAGCTCTTGTTGACATACATAGACGAGTGAATGCCATATTTTCATAATATACCGATTGGAATACTGTGACGTCTCGTGGGCTCAGAAAACCATGATTTACCTTCCTTGAGAAGAACAAGCATATTAGATTCATAACTTTGGATTAATGATTCCTTTTAAAAGCTGGAACGTCTCTCGGCCTTTGAACAGCACAATATGCCTTTAAGGCATGCGCAGACATTGAAGCCATATTTAAATGAAAATTATCTCTTTCAAGAGCCGAAGCGACTCACGGCCTCGGAACAATATGATCAGTTTTCTTGGGCACGTACAAATGTGTTCGAGCCAAAATATAAAAAATAATGACCCTTCGAGGAACCCGGAAGTCCCAACGCCTCAACACAGCACAATCTGTCTGTCCAGACGCTTAGAGACGCGATAGAGCCATTACTAAGAAAAGAATGATCGTCTCGAAGAGATGGGACCTTTCACGACCTCAAATAAGCATGCTTTGTTCTATTTGGACATGCGCAGATGCGTTCGGGACAAAAAATATTACCGATCCTTAAAAGCAGCTGAGACGCCCAAAAGACTCAAAACAGCACAATATATCCTTGTTGACTTACAAAGACACGTTAGTGCCATATCTTTATGAATAATAAACCGTTAAAGAAATTAAGGCGTCTCACGGCCTTAAAATAGCACACCTTTCCTTGAGAAACACAATTGTTGGAGGAATAGCTTCGGGGAAAAGGATCTCTTTAAGAGGTAGAATGTCTCACGGCCTCTGAAAAGCACAATATGTCTTTTTAAGCATGCGCAGACGTTGGGGCCATAACTAAGTCAAATGATCTTAATCGAGAGTTAAAGCGACTCACGTCCTTACAATGGTACGATCTGTTTTGTAAGGCACGTACAGACATGTTAGAGCCATAACTTTAAAAATAATTTCTTTTGAGGAGCTGAGACGCTTCAACGCCTCAAGACAGCATGGTCTGTCCACCCAGACTCTAAAGAGGCGCGATAGAGCCATTACTAAGGGAACAATGATCGTCTCGAAGAGCTGAGACTTTTCACGAGCTCAAAATATCACGATTTGCTTCCTTGGACATGCGCAGATGCGTTTGTGCCGAACAAAGATTATCGATTCTTCAAAGCAGCTGAGACGTCACATAGACTCAAACAGCACAATATATCCTCGATTATATACATTGAGGCCTTAAGGTCATACCTTCAAAAATAACAGACCGTTAAAATTGTGACGTCTCACAGTCTTCAAATAGCACAACCTACCTTGAGAAGCACGAACGCGTTGAATTCAAACTTTGGGAGTAATGATCTCTTTGAAACGCTGGAACGTCTTACGCCCTCTGAACAGCACAATATGTCTTTTAAGGCATGCGATACGTCGGAGCCATAATCAAGTGAAAATGATCTTTATCAAGAGTTGATGCGACTCACGGCTTGGAACAGTATGATCTGTTTTTTTAGGCATGTAAAGACAAATTAGAGCCATACGTTAGTATATAATGATCCTAATAAGAAGCCTATACGTTCCACGGCCTCAACACATCACGGTCTGTCTGTCCAGACGCTTACAGACGCGATAAGTTCATTGCTGAATGAATAATGATCGTCTCGAAGAGCTGAGACCTTTCACGATCTCAGAAGAGCATGCTCTGTCTTTTTGGACATGCGCAGGTGCGTTCGAGCTAAACCCGAAAATGTCCGATCTTTTCAAGCAGCTGAGACGTCACATAGGCCTTAAACAGCACTTTATATCCTCGTTGATTGATGAGTGAATGCCATTTTTTCTAGTAAACCGATTGGAATACTGTGACGTCTCGTAGGCTAAGAACAGCACGATCTACCTTCCTTGAGAAAACAAACTGGCTTACTTCATTACTTTGGAATTAATGATTCCTTTCAAAAGCTGGAATGTCTCACGGCCTGTGAACAGCACAATATGCCTTTAAGGCATGCGCAGACGTTATAGTCTTATTTGAGTGAAAATTACCTTTTATTTAGAGCCGAAGCGACTCACGGCCTCAGTATGACCTGTTTTCTTAGGCACGTACGGACGTGTTAGAGCCAAAATTTAGTAAATAATGACCCTACAAGGAGCCCAGTAGTCCCATCGCCTCAACACAGTTTGTCTGTCCAGACGCTTAGAGACGCGATAGAGCCATTACCTAGAAAACATAATGATCGTCTCGAAGAGCTTGGACCTTTCAAGACCCCAAATAAGCATGCTTTGTTTTATTTTTTGACATGCGCAAATCAATTCGAGACGAAAGCTAACGATTACCGATCCTTCAAGCAGCTAAGACGTCATATAGACTCAAAACAGCACAAAATATCCTCGGTCACATACATTGTGGCCTTAAGGTCACACCTTCAAAAATAATAGACCGTTAAAAATTGAGACGTCTCACAGTCTTCAAATA
Organism: Plasmopara viticola; assembly: GCA_001695595.3. NCBI lineage: Eukaryota > Oomycota > Peronosporomycetes > Peronosporales > Peronosporaceae > Plasmopara > Plasmopara viticola. The sequence continues at coordinate 108,024 of MBPM02000139.1, read as the reverse complement.
GCACAACCTACCTTGAGAAGAACGAACGCGTTGGATTCAAAACTTTGGGAGTAATGATCTCTTTGAAACGCTGGAACGTCTTACGCCCTCTGAACAGCACAATGTGTCTTTTAGGCATGCGCATACGTCGGAGCCATAACCAAGTGAAAATGATCTTTATCAAGAGTTGATGCGACTCACGGCCTTGAAACAGTATGATCTGTTTTATAAGGCATGAACAGATGCCTTAAAACCATACATTAGTAAATAATGATCCTTTTAAGAAGCCTGAACGTTCCACGGCCTCAACACAGCACGGTCTGTCTATCCAGACGCTTACAGACGCTATAGATTCTTTGCTTATTGAAAAATGATCGTCTCGAAGAGCTGGGACCTTTCACGACCTCAGAAGAGCATGCTCTGTCGTTTTGGACATGCGCAGGTGCGTTCGAGCTAAACCCTATGATGTCTGATCTTTTCAAGCCTATGAGACGTCGCATATACCTAAACAGCTCTTGTTGACATACGTAGACGAGTAATGCCATATTTTCATAATAGACCGATCGGAATACTGCGTAAATAATGATCTTTTTGATGAGCCGAGACGTTTCATGGTCTTGACATAGCACTATCTGTTAGTCCGGACCATACATGTCGTAATAGACCCAATACGTTGGGGATAATGTTCGTTCTGATGAACTGGTTCTTTGAATAGCCTCGAAACAGCTCGATCAATTTCATCGGATACGCTCAGACACGTTCGAGCCATAACCAAATGATTGCCGATCTTTTGAAACAGCTGATGCGTCACATTGACTCAAAACAGCATAATATGTCCTTGTTCACATACATAGACGCGTTAGTACCAAATCTTCAAAAACAATTTTCCGGTTTAAAAACTGAGACGTATCACGGTCTCAAAACAGAACGGTCTTCCTACTCTGAGAGACACAATTTCGTTCGTATTCATTGCTTTGTTGATAAGGATCCATTTCAAAAGCTGAGAAGTCTTATGGCCATAATATGTCTTCTAAGGCATGCGCAGACGTTAAAGCCATAAGTTAGTGACTAATGATTCTTTTGAAGGACAGAGACATTAATCGGCTTAAACATAGCTCGGCCTGTCAGTCCAGACGTTAAAAGACGCGATAGAGCCATTACTCGGTGAATAATTATCGTCTTAGAGAGTTGGGACCTTTTAAGACCTCAAAACAGCACCACCAAATTTCTTGGACATCCACAAACGCGCTCGAGCTATATTTTTTAATTATTGATCTTTTAGAACAGCTACGATGTCACATAGACTTAAAACAGCACAATATGTCCTTGTTGACATACATAGACGCGTTAATGTCATACCATTAGAAACAATAAACTGCTAGAAAGCTAGGATATCTCACGGCTATAGAAAAGTAAGATCTATCTACCTTGAGTAACAAAATCGTTTTAAAGTCATTTTTGTGATTATAAGGACCTTTTAAAGCTGTACGTCCCACGGCCTTCGAACAGCACAACGTATCTTCTTAGGCATGCTCAGATGCGTTAGAGACATAGCGTAGTGAATAACGATCTTTATGAAGAGCTGAAGCGACTCACGGCATTCGAAATGTCTCATCTGTTCTCTTGTCATCCCATACATGGTCGAATCATAAAGATTTGGAAAACGATCATTTTGAAGATCTAGGAAGTTCCACGAGCTTAACACGGTACGGTCTGTTTATCCAGACTCTTACAGACGGGATAGAGCCATTACTTAAGAAACGTTTATCGTTTTTAATGAGCTAAGACATTTCACGATCTCGAAACAGCACGATTAATCTTCTTGGACATGCACAAACGCGCTTGAGCTATCATTTTATAACTACCGATCCTTAAAAGATGCTGAGATTTCAGATGCACTTAAAAACCGCACAATACGTCTTTGTTGACCTTCACAGACGCGTCAGTGCCATACCTTCGAGAAAATTAGACCATTTTAAAGCTTAGACGTCTCACGACATCGAACAGCACGATCTATCTTACTTAAAAAGCAAAAACGCTTTGGTGCTATAAATTTGTAAATTAGGATTTTTTTGAAACGCTGTACGACCCACGGCCTTCGAAAAACACGACATAGCATAGGCAGACGCGTTAGAAGCATAACGTAGTGAAAATGATCTTTATGAAGAGATGAATTGACTCACGGCCTTAAAACAGCCTGATCTGCTTTCTAGGCACGCACAGACAAATTTGAGCCATAAAGAGTTGTATAATTATCACTATGAAGAGGCTGGGATGTTCCACAAGCCTATCGCGGAACGGTCTATCTTTCCAGACTCTTACAGACATCAGTCCAGACTTTAAAGGATTCGATAGAGCCATTACTTAGTATAAAATGGTAGTCTTGAAGAACTGAGACAATTCACAACCTTAGAACAGCCCGAGCAATTTTCTTAGACATGCACAGATGGTTTCGAGCCATGACCCAATGATAACGGATCCTTCAAGCTTTTGAGACGTCAAAAAGACTTAAACAGAACAATATCTTATAAATGACTAGACGCGTCATTGCAATGTTAAAATAATAATAAACCGCTTAAAATTGAGTTGTGTCACGGTCTCAGGACAGCCCGGTTTATCTTCCTTAAGTAGCACAAACGCGTTGGAGTCATTACTTTGGAAAGAATAATTACTTTAAAAGCTGGAACGTCTCGCGGTCTCTGAACAGCACAATATGTCTTTGAAGGCATGCGCAGACGCTAGATCAAAACTTAGGGAATAATGCTCTTTATAAAGAATTGATGCGTTACACGGTCCAAAAGCAATATGATGTATTTTCTTAGGCATGCAAAGGAATGTTCTAACTATAATATATTGAAATATAATATTCTCGAAATAATGGGTTGTTCCACGGCCTCAACACAGCTCAGTGTACGTGGCCAGACTGTTACAGACGCCATAGAGCCATTGCGTGTAGAATAATGATCTTCTTTAATAGCTGAGACCTTTCACGACCCCAGAAAAGCATGCTTTGCGGTCTTGGACATCCACAGATGCGTTCGAGCCATAACCTTATATTTTCCTATATTTTGAAGAGCTAAGGCATCACATAGAATCAAAGTAGCACAATATGTCATTGTTGACATACATAAACGCGCTGGTGCCATACCATCAAGAATGGTATTCCGTTTGAAAAGCTGTGTCGAATCACGGCCTCAGAACAGCAAGACCTACCTTCTTTGAGACGCACAAGCGTGTCGGAGCCATAACCTTGTAAATAAAGATCCTTATTAATGTTGAGACGTCTCACGGCCCTTTAACAGCACGACCTATCTTTTGAAGCCTACACAGATGCGTTGGAGCCATTCTTGAGTAATAATGATCTTTACAAAGAGCTCAAGCGACATACGGTGTATAAACAAAGCGATCTGTTTCTTTTAGCATATACAGCCGTGTTAGAGCCGTAATTTAGTTTAATGATTTTTTGAAGAGCTGGGGTGTTCCACAGCCTCAACAATATGTCATTGTTGACGTACATAAATGTGTTAGTGCCATACCTTTAAGAATGATATTCCGTTTGAAAAGCTGTGTCGAATCACGGCCTCAGAACCGCAAGACCTACCTTGTTTGAGACGCACAAACGTGTCGGAGCCATAACCTTGTAAATAAAGATCCTTCTTAAAGTTGAGACGTCTTACGGCCCTTAAACAGCACGACCTATCTTTTGAAGCCTACACAGATGCGTTGGAGCCATTCCTGAGTAATAATGATCTTTACAAAGAGCTCAAGCGACATACGGTGTTTAAACAAAGCGATCTGTTTCTTTTAGCATATACAGCCGTGTTAGAGCCGTAACTTAGTTTAATAATTCTTTTGAAGAGCTGGGGTGTTCCACAGCCTCAACACAGCACGGCCTGTCTGTTTAGAATCTTAAAGACGCGATAGAGCCATTGCTTATGAAACAAAAATCGTCTTGAAGAGCTGAGACCTTCACGACCCCAGAATAGCATGCTATGCTTCCTTGGACATGTACAGATGCGTTTGAGCCATAACTTTATGATTTTCGACCCTTTACAACAGCTGAGACGTCACATATACTTAAAATAACACGATATGTCTATGTTGACATACATAGACGCATTAATGTCATACCTTAAATTGTATTAAACCATTTGGAAAGTTGAGATGTCTCATGGTCTCAAAACAGCACGATTTACCTCCCTTTAGTATCAAAACGTGTAAAAGTCATAACTTTGAGAATGAGGATTCTTTTCAAAAGAGAATACGTCACACGGCCTCTGAACCGCACAATAGTCTTTTCAGGGATGTGCACACGTTGGAGCTATAAGTTAGGGTCTAATGATCATTTCAAAAATTCATCGTCTCACCGTAGTACGACTTGTCAGTTTCGACTTTAAAAGACGCGATGGAAATATTACTTTTGGAAAAATGACCGCTTGAAGATCTACGACTTTTAACAGCCTCAAAACAGCACGATCGATATTCTTGAACATCGCGATTTAGCCTAGAGTTTATGATCACCGAACCTTTAAAATAGCTGAGACGTAACGTAGACTCAAAACAGCACAACATGTCGGTTAAGGCATGCGCAGACGCGTTGAAGTCATAACTTAATGAAATATGATATTTATAAATGACAGAAGCGACTCACAGCCTCAGAATAATATGGTATGTTTTCTTAAGCATGCACAGACGTATTAGAGCCATAACAAGTTAATAATGATCCTATGAAGAGCTGAACAAACCCAGCACGGTGTGTCTGTCTAGACTCTGAAAGTAGCGATAGAGCTTTTTTAAGGGAATAATTATCGTCTCGAAGAGCTGAGACCTTCCACGACCTCAGATTAGGCATCTCTGCTTTCTTGGACATGTCCAGACGCATTCGAGCCATAACTTCATAAGTATGGATCCTTTGGAACCGCGGAGACGTCACATAGTCTCAAAACACTACAATATGTCCTTGTTGACGTACATAGACGCATTAGTGTTATTTTTTTAAGAACAACAAACCTTTTTGAGAGCTGAGGCGTCTCACAGCCTCAGACACCACGATCGACTACACTGCTCCGTTTTGAGCGCTGATTCGGCCTACGGCATTAGCATCTGGACGTGCAGAAACGCGTTTCAAGCGTTACTTTGCGAATACTGCTCCGTTTGACGCACTGATTTGTCCTACGGCATTTAATACGGCCAAGTAAGCTTCCTGAACTTGTAGACACGCGTTTAATGCGTAACTTAGTTAATACTGCTCTGTTCGAAGCGCTAATTCGACCAAAGGTGTCAGATACGTCCAACTAAGCTTCCTGATCGTGCAGACACGAATTTAAAGCGTAACTTGGCGTATACTGCTCCGTTTGAAAGGTTGATTTATCCTACGACATCGGATACGTCTAAGCTAGTTTCTCGGACGTGCAGAAACGCATTTTTAGTGTAATTTAGCAAATATTGCTCCGATTAAGTGGCTCGTTCGTCCTACGGCGTCAGTCACGTTGAATTTAGCAGACACGCGTTTTAAGCGCAACTTAGCGAATACTGATCTGTTTAAAGCGCTAGTTCATCCTACGGCATCACATACGTCCGCTTAAGCTTCCTGTAAGTGCAGACACCAGTTTGAAGCTCAGCTTAGCAAACACTGCTCTGTTTGAAACGCAGATTTATCTACGGCAATAGATACGTCTTAGCTAGCTGCTCGAACGTGCAGTGACGCGTTTTAAGTGTAATTTAGCGAACACTGCTCCGTTTGAAGCGCTGCTTCGTCTCACAGCGTCAGATAAAGCAGACATGCGTTTTAAGCGCAACTTTGCGAATACTGATCCGTTTAAAGCGCTTGTTTATCCTACGGCATCAGATACGTCCAGTAAAGCTTCCTGGATGTGCAAACACGAGTTTAAAGCTCAATTTAGCATATGCTACTCTTTTAAAGCGCTGATAAATCCCACGGCATCAGATACGTCTACACTAGCTTCCCGGACGTGCAAACACGCATTTGAATAGTAAATTTGCGAATATTGCTGTGTTTGAAGCGCTGGTTCGTTCTTAGGCGTCAGATACGTTACGTAAAGCCGGCCAGCTTTTTGAGCGCAATTTTGCAAAAAATGATCCGTTTAAAGCGCTGGTTCATCTTACGGCATCATATACGTCCAATTAAGTTTTCTGGAAGTGCAGACCCGAGTTAACAGGTCAGCTTAGCGAATACTGCTCCGTTTGAAGAGCCAATTCGTGCTACGGCATCAGATACATCGAAGAAAGCTTTCGTGATGACACGCGTAAAAGTAACTAAGCTATTACTGATCCATTAAAGCGTTGATTCTTCAAACGGCATTAGGTACGTTCATTTAAATATTCCGGATGTGCAGACACGCATATAAGCAAGCCTTAACAAATGCTGTTCAGTTTAAAGCGCTAGTTCATCCTACTGCATCAGATACGTCTAAACGAGCTTCCCTGGACGTGCACACACGCATATAAGTGTAACTTAGCTAATACTGATCCGTTTAAAGCGTTGATTTTTTCTACGGCATCACATTCGTCCAACCATGCTTCCTGGATGTGCCGACACGCGTATAAGTGTACCTTCGCTAATGCTGCTCCATTTCAAGCGCTGATTCTTCTTCCTGATCAGATACATCTAAGAAAGCTACTCGAATGTTCAGATATGCGATCTAAGTTTAACTTAGCGAATATTGCTCTGTTTGAAGCGCTAGTTCGGCCCACGACGTCAGATACATCGAATTAAGCAGATATGCATTTTAAGCGCAACCTAGCGAGTTCAGATCCGTTTAAAACGCTGGTTCATCCTACGGCATCAGAAATGTCCGGTTAAGCTTTCTTGGGAGTGCAAACACGAGTTAAAAACTCAACTTAGCGAACACTGCTCCGTTTGAATCGCCAATCTTCCTAAGGTATCGATACATCTAAGAAAGCTTTCGTGATGACACGCGGTAAAAGTAACTAAGCTATTACTGATCCATTAAAGCGTTGATTCTTCAAACGGCATTAGGTACGTTCATTTAAATATTCCGGATGTGCAGACACGCATATAAGCAAGCCTTAACAAATGCTGTTCAGTTTAAAGCGCTGGTTCATCCTACTGCATCAGATACGTCTAAACGAGCTTCCCTGGACGTGCACACACGCATATAAGTGTAACTTAGCTAATACTGATCCGTTTAAAGCGTTGATTTTTTCTACGGCATCACATTCGTCCAACCATGCTTCCTGGATGTGCCGACACGCGTATAAGTGTACCTTTGCTAATGCTGCTCCATTTCAAACGCTGATTCTTCTTCCTGATCAGATACATCTAAGAAAGCTACTCGGATGTTCGGATATGCGATCTAAGTTTAACTTAGCGAATATTGCTCTGTTTGAAGCGCTAGTTCGGCCCACGACGTCAGATACGTCGAATTAAGCAGAATGCATTTTAAGCGCAACCTAGCGAGTTCAGATCCGTTTAAAACGCTGGTTCATCCTACGGCATCAGAAATGTCCGGTTAAGCTTTCTTGGGAGTGCAAACACGAGTTAAAAACTCAACTTAGCGAACACTGCTCCGTTTGAATCGCCAATTCTTCCTACGGTATCGATACATCTAAGAAAGCTTTCGTGATGACACGCGGTAAAAGTAACTAAGCTATTACTGATCCATTAAAGCGTTGATTCTTCAAACGGCATTAGGTACGTTCATTTAAATATTCCGGATGTGCAGACACGCATATAAGCAAGCCTTAACAAATGCGGTTCAGTTTAAAGCGCTGGTTCATCCTACTGCATCAGATACGTCTAAACGAGCTTCCCTGGACGTGCACACACGCATATAAGTGTAACTTAGCTAATACTGATCCGTTTAAAGCGTTGATTTTTTCTACGGCATCACATTCGTCCAACCATGCTTCCTGGATGTGCCGACACGCGTATAAGTGTACCTTTGCTAATGCTGCTCCATTTCAAACGCTGATTCTTCTTCCTGATCAGATACATCTAAGAAAGCTACTCGGATGTTCGGATATGCGATCTAAGTTTAACTTAGCGAATATTGCTCTGTTTGAAGCGCTAGTTCGGCCCACGACGTCAGATACGTCGAATTAAGCAGACATGCATTTTAAGCGCAACCCAACGCATCAGATCCGTTTAAAGTACTGGTTCATCCTACGGCATCAGAAACGTCCGGTTAAGCTTTCTTGGGAGTGCAAACACGAGTTAAAAACTCACCTTAGCGAACACTGCTCCGTTTGAATCGCCAATTCTTCCTACGGCATCAGATACATCTAAGAAAGCTTTCGTGATGACACGCGGTAAAAGTAACTAAGCTATTACTGATCCATTAAAGCGTTGATTCTTCAAACGGCATTAGGTACGTTCATTTAAATATTCCGGATGTGCAGACACGCATATAAGCAAGCCTTAACAAATGCTGTTCAGTTTAAAGCGCTGGTTCATCCTACTGCATCAGATACGTCTAAACGAGCTTCCCTGGACGTGCACACACGCATATAAGTGTAACTTAGCTAATACTGATCCGTTTAAAGCGTTGATTTTTTCTACGGCATCACATTCGTCCAACCATGCTTCCTGGATGTGCCGACACGCGTATAAGTGTACCTTGCTAATGCTGCTCCATTTCAACGCTGATTCTTCTTCCTGATCAGATACATCTAAGAAAGCTACTCGATGTTCGGATATGCGATCTAAGTTTAACTTAGCGAATATTGCTCTGTTTGAAGCGCTAGTTCGGCCCACGACGTCAGATACGTCGAATTAAGCAGAAATGCATTTTAAGCGCAACCTAGCGAGTTCAGATCCGTTTAAAACGCTGATTCAGCCTACGGCATCAGAAACGTCCGGTTAAGCTTTCTTGGGAGTGCAAACACGAGTTAAAAACTCAACTTAGCGAACACTGCTCCGTTTGAATCGCCAATTCTTCCTACGGCATCAGATACATCTAAGAAAGCTTTCGTGATGACACGCGGTAAAAGTAACTAAGCTATTACTGATCCATTAAAGCGTTGATTCTTCAAACGGCATTAGGTACGTTCATTTAAATATTCCGGATGTGCAGACACGCATATAAGCAAGCCTTAACAAATGCTGTTCAGTTTAAAGCGCTGGTTCATCCTACTGCATCAGATACGTCTAAACGAGCTTCCCTGGACGTGCACACACGCATATAAGTGTAACTTAGCTAATACTGATCCGTTTAAAGCGTTGATTTTTTCTACGGCATCACATTCGTCCAACCATGCTTCCTGGATGTGCCGACACGCGTATAAGTGTACCTTCGCTAATGCTGCTCCATTTCAAGCGCTGATTCTTCTTCCTGATCAGATACATCTAAGAAAGCTACTCGAATGTTCGGATATGCGATCTAAGTTTAGCTTAGCGAATATTGCTCTGTTTGAAGCGCTAGTTCGGCCCACGACGTCAGATACGTCGAATTAAGCAGAAATGCATTTTAAGCGCAACCTAGCGAGTTCAGATCCGTTTAAAACGCTGATTCAGCCTACGGCATCAGAAACGTCCGGTTAAGCTTTCTTGGGAGTGCAAACACGAGTTAAAAACTCAACTTAGCGAACACTGCTCTGTTTGAAGCGCCAATTCTTCCTACGGCATCAGATACATCTAAGAAAGCTTTCGTGACAAAACACGATTAAAAGTAACTGAGCTATTACTAATCCGTTTTAAGCGCTGATTCTTCAAACGGCATCAGATACGTCTAAAGTAGCTTCCCGGGTGATCAGATACGCGTTTGAAGTTTAACTTTGCGAATATTGCTCTGTTATCACGGCATCAGATACGTACAATTGAGCTTTCTGAACGTGCAGACACGCGTTTTGAACGTAACTTGGCGCACACTGTTCCGTTTGAAGCGCTGATTCGTGCTACGGCATCTAATACGTCCAATTGAGCTTGCTGGACGTGCAGACACACGTTTCAAGCGTAGGTTAGTGCATACTGCTCCGTTTGAAGCGCTGATTCGTGATATGGTATCAGATACGTTTAATTGAGCTTCCTGGTCGTGCAGCACGCGTTTGAAGCGTAACTTAGCGCATTTTGCTCCGTTTAAAGCGCGGATTTGGTCTACGGTATCGATACATCTAAGATAGCTTTCGTGATGACACGCGGTAAAAGTAACTAAGCTATTACTGATCCATTAAAGCGTTGATTCTTCAAACGGCATTAGGTACGTTCATTTAAATATTCCGGATGTGCAGACACGCATATAAGCAAGCCTTGACAAATGCTGTTCAGTTTAAAGCGCTGGTTCATCCTACTGCATCAGATACGTCTAAACGAGCTTCCCTGGACGTGCACACACGCATGTAAGTGTAACTTAGCTAATACTGATCCGTTTAAAGCGTTGATTCTTTCAACGGCATCACATTCGTCCAACCATGCTTCCTGGATGTGCCGACACGCGTATAAGTGTACCTTTGCTAATGCTGCTCCATTTCAAGCGCTGATTCTTCTGCCTGATCAGATCCATCTAAGAAAGCTACTCGAATGTTCGGATATGCGATCTAAGTTTAACTTAGCGAATATTGCTCTGTTTGAAGCGCTAGTTCGGCCCACGACGTCAGATACGTCGAATTAAGCAGATATGCATTTTAAGCGCAACCTAGCGAGTTCAGATCCGTTTAAAACGCTGGTTCATCCTACGGCATCAGAAATGTCCGGTTAAGCTTTCTTGGGAGTGCAAACACGAGTTAAAAACTCAACTTAGCGAACACTGCTCCATTTGAATCGCCAATTCTTCCTACGGCATCAGATACATCTAAGAAAGCTTTCGTGTTGACACGCGGTAAAAGTAACTAAGCTATTACTGATCCATTAAAGCGTTGATTCTTCAAACGGCATTAGGTACGTTCATTTAAATATTCCGGATGTGCAGACACGCATATAAGCAAGCCTTAACAAATGCTGTTCAGTTTAAAGCGCTGGTTCATCCTACTGCATCAGATACGTCTAAACGAGCTTCCCTGGACGTGCACACACGCATATAAGTGTAACTTAGCTAATACTGATCCGTTTAAAGCGTTGATTTTTCTACGGCATCACATTCGTCCAACCATGCTTCCTGGATGTGCCGACACGCGTATAAGTGTACCTTTGCTAATGCTTCTCCATTTCAAACGCTGATTCTTCTTCCTGATCAGATACATCTAAGAAAGCTACTCGGATGTTCGGATATGCGATCTAAGTCTAACTTAGCGAATATTGCTCTGTTTGAAGCACTAGTTCGGCCCACAACGTCAGATACGTCGAATTAAGCAGACATGCATTTTAAGCGCAACCCAACGAATCAGATCCGTTTAAAATACTGGTTCATCCTACGGCATCAGAAACGTCCGGTTAAGCTTGCTTGGGAGTGCAAACACCAGTTAAAAACTAAACTTAGCGAACACTGCTCCGTTTGAAGCGCCAATGCTTCCTACGGCATCAGATACATCTAAGAAAGCTTTCGTGACAAAACGCGATTGAAAGTAACTGAGCTATTACTAATCCGTTTTAAGCGCTGATTCTTCAAACGGCATCAGATACGTCTAAAGTAGCTTCCCGGTGATCAGATACGCGTTTGAAGTTTAACTTTGCGAATATTGCTCTGTTATCACGGCATCAGATACGTACAATTGAGCTTTCTGAACGTGCAGACACGCGTTTTGAACGTAACTTGGCGCATACTGCTCCGTTTGAAGCGCTGATTCGTGCTACGGCATCTAATACGTGTCAATTGAGCTTGCTGGACGTGCAGACACACGTTTCAAGCGTAGGTTAGTGCATACTGCTCCGTTTGAAGCGCTGATTCGTGATATGGTATCAGATACGTTTAATTGAGCTTCCTGGTCGTGCAGGCACGCGTTTGAAGCGTAACTTAGCGCATACTGCTCCGTTTAAAGCGCGGATTTGGTCTACGGTATCGATACATCTAAGATAGCTTTCGTGATGACACGCCGGTAAAAGTAACTAAGCTATTACTGATCCATTAAAGCGTTGATTCTTCAAACGGCATTAGGTACGTTCATTTAAATATTCCGGATGTGCAGACACGCATAAGCAAGCCTTAACAAATGCTGGTAAGTTTAAAGCGCTGGTTCATCCTACTGCATCAGATACGTCTAAACGAGCTTCCCTGGACGTGCACACACGCATGTAAGTGTAACTTAGCTAATACTGATCCGTTTAAAGCGTTGATTTTTCTACGGCATCACATTCGTCCAACCATGCTTCCTGGATGTGCCGAAACGTGTATAAGTGTACCTTCGCTAATGCTGCTCCATTTCAAGCGCTGATTCTTCTTCCTGATCAGATACATCTAAGAAAGCTACTCGAATGTTCAGATATGCGATCTAAGTTTAACTTAGCGAATATTGCTCTGTTTGAAGCGCTACTTCGGCCCACGACGTCAGATACGTCGAATTAAGCAGATATGCATTTTAAGCGCAACCTAGCGAGTTCAGATCCGTTTAAACGCTGGTTCATCCTACGGCATCAGAAATGTCCGGTTAAGCTTTCTTGGGAGTGCAAACACGAGTTAAAAACTCAACTTAGCGAACACTGCTCCGTTTGAAGCGCCAATTCTTCCTACGGCATCAGATACATCTAAGAAAGCTTTCGTGATGACACGCGGTAAAAGTAACTAAGCTATTACTGATCCATTAAAGCGTTGATTCTTCAAACGCATTAGGTACGTTCATTTAAATATTCCGGATGTGCAGACACGCATATAAGCAAGCCTTAACAAATGCTGTTAAGTTAAAGCGCTGGTTCATCCTACTGCATCAGATACGTCAAAACGAGCTTCCCTGGACGTGCACACACGCATATAAGTGTAACTTAGCTAATACTGATCCGTTTAAAGCGTTGATTTTTTCTACGGCATCACATTCGTCCAACCATGCTTCCTGGATGTGCCGACACGCGTATAAGTGTACCTTCGCTAATGCTGCTCCATTTCAAGCGCTGATTCTTCTTCCTGATCAGATCCATCTAAGAAAGCTACTCAAATCTTCAGATATGCGATCTAAGTTTAACTTAGCGAATATTGCTCTGTTTTGAAGCGCTAGTTCGGCCCACGACGTCAGATACATCGAATTAAGCAGATATGCATTTTAAGCGCAACCTAGCGAGTTCAGATCCGTTTAAAACGCTGGTTCATCCTACGGCATCAGAAACGTCCGGTTAAGCTTTCTTGGGAGTGCAAACACGAGTTAAAAACTCAACTTAGCGAACACTGCTCCGTTTGAATCGCCAATTCTTCCTACGGTATCGATACATCTAAGAAAGCTTTCGTGATGACACGCGGTAAAAGTAACTAAGCTATTACTGATCCATTAAAGCGTTGATTCTTCAAACGGCATTAGGTACGTTCATTTGAATATTCCGGATGTGCAGACACGCATATAAGCAAGCCTTAACAAATGCGGTTCAGTTTAAAGCGCTGGTTCATCCTACTGCATCAGATACGTCTAAACGAGCTTCCCTGGACGTGCACACACGCATATAAGTGTAACTTAGCTAATACTGATCCGTTTAAAGCGTTGATTTTTTCTACGGCATCACATTCGTCCAACCATGCTTCCTGGATGTGCCGACACGCGTATAAGTGTACCTTTGCTAATGCTGCTCCATTTCAAACGCTGATTCTTCTTCCTGATCAGATACATCTAAGAAAGCTACTCGAATGTTCAGATATGCGATCTAAGTTTAACTTAGCGAATATTGCTCTGTTTGAAGCGCTAGTTCGGCCCACGACGTCAGATACATCGAATTAAGCAGATATGCATTTTAAGCGCAACCTAGCGAGTTCAGATCCGTTTAAAGTACTGGTTCATCCTACGGCATCAGAAACGTCCGGTTAAGCTTTCTCGGGAGTGCAAACACGAGTTGAAAACTCAACTTAGCGAACACTGCTCCGTTTGAAGCGCCAATCCTTCCTAAGGCATCAGATACATCTAAGAAAGCTTTCGTGATGACACGCGGTAAAAGTAACTAAGCTATTACTGATCCATTAAAGCGTTGATTCATCAAACGGCATTAGGTACGTTCATTTAAATATTCCGGATGTGCAGACACGCATATAAGCAAGCCTTAACAAATGCTGTTCAGTTTAAAGCGCTGGTTCATCCTACTGCATCAGATACGTCTAAACGAGCTTCCCTGGACGTGCACACACGCATATAAGTGTAACTTAGCTAATACTGATCCGTTTAAAAGCGTTGATTTTTTCTACGGCATCACATTCGTCCAACCATGCTTCCTGGATGTGCCGACACGCGTATAAGTGTACCTTTGCTAATGCTGCTCCATTTCAAACGCTGATTCTTCTTCCTGATCAGATACATCTAAGAAAGCTACTCGATGTTCGGATATGCGATCTAAGTTAACTTAGCGAATATTGCTCTGTTTGAAGCGCTAGTTCGGCCCACGACGTCAGATACATCGAATTAAGCAGATATGCATTTTAAGCGCAACCTAGCGAGTTCAGATCCGTTTAAAACGCTGGTTCATCCTACGGCATCAGAAATGTCCGGTTAAGCTTTCTTGGGAGTGCAAACACGAGTTAAAAACTCAACTTAGCGAACACTGCTCCGTCTGAATCGCCAATTCTTCCTACGGCATCAGATACATCTAAGAAAGCTTTCGTGATGACACGCGGTAAAAGTAACTAAGCTATTACTGATCCATTAAAGCGTTGATTCTTCAAACGGCATTAGGTACGTTCATTTAAATATTCCGGATGTGCAGACACGCATATAAGCAAGCCTTAACAAATGCTGTTCAGTTTAAAGCGCTGGTTCATCCTACTGCATCAGATACGTCTAAACGAGCTTCCCTGGACGTGCCCACACGCATATAAGTGTAACTTAGCTAATACTGATCCGTTTAAAGCGTTGATTTTTTCTACGGCATCACATTCGTCCAACCATGCTTCCTGGATGTGCCGACACGCGTATTAGTGTACCTTCGCTAATGCCGCTCCATTTCAAGCGCTGATTCTTCTTCCTGATCAGATACATCTAAGAAAGCTACTCGAATCTTCAGATATGCGATCTAAGTTTAACTTAGCGAATATTGCTCTGTTTGAAGCGCTGGTTCGGCCCACGACGTCAGATACGTCGAATTAAGCAGATATGCATTTTAAGCGCAACCTAGCGAGTTCAGATCCGTTAAAACGCTGGTTCATCCTACGGCATCAGAAATGTCCGGTTAAGCTTTCTTGGGAGTGCAAACACGAGTTAAAAACTCAACTTAGCGAACACTGCTCCGTTTGAATCGCCAATTCTTCCTACGGTATCGATACATCTAAGAAAGCTTTCGTGATGACACGCGGTAAAAGTAACTAAGCTATTACTGATCCATTAAAGCGTTGATTCTTCAAACGGCATTAGGTACGTTCATTTAAATATTCCGGATGTGCAGACACGCATATAAGCAAGCCTTAACAAATGCTGTTTAGTTTAAAGCGCTGGTTCATCCTACTGCATCAGATACGTCTAAACGAGCTTCCCTGGACGTGCACACACGCATATAAGTGTAACTTAGCTAATACTGATCCGTTTAAAGCGTTGATTTTTTCTACGGCATCACATTCGTCCAACCATGCTTCCTGGATGTGCCGACACGCGTATAAGTGTACCTTTGCTAATGCTGCTCCATTTCAAACGCTGATTCTTCTTCCTGATCAGATACATCTAAGAAAGCTACTCGGATGTTCGGATATGCGATCTAAGTTTAACTTAGCGAATATTGCTCTGTTTGAAGCGCTAGTTCGGCCCACGACGTCAGATACGTCGAATTAAGCAGACATGCATTTTAAGCGCAACCCAACGCATCAGATCCGTTTAAAGTACTGGTTCATCCTACGGCATCAGAAACGTCCGGTTAAGCTTTCTCGGGAGTGCAAACACGAGTTGAAAACTCAACTTAGCGAACACTGCTCCGTTTGAAGCGCCAATCCTTCCTAAGGCATCAGATACATCTAAGAAAGCTTTCGTGATGACACGCGGTAAAAGTAACTAAGCTATTACTGATCCATTAAAGCGTTGATTCTTCAAACGGCATTAGGTACGTTCATTTAAATATTCTGGATGTGCAGACACGCATATAAGCAAGCCTTAACAAATGCTGTTCAGTTTAAAGCGCTGGTTCATCCTACTGCATCAGATACGTCTAAACGAGCTTCCCTGGACGTGCACACACGCATATAAGTGTAACTTAGCTAATACTGATCCGTTTAAAGCGTTGATTTTTTCTACGGCATCACATTCGTCCAACCATGCTTCCTGGATGTGCCGACACGCGTATAAGTGTACCTTTGCTAATGCTGCTCCATTTCAAACGCTGATTCTTCTTCCTGATCAGATACATCTAAGAAAGCTACTCGAATGTTCAGATATGCGATCTAAGTTTAACTTAGCGAATATTGCTCTGTTTGAAGCGCTAGTTCGGCCCACGACGTCAGATACGTCGAATTAAGCAGACATGCATTTTAAGCGCAACCCAACGCATCAGATCCGTTTAAAGTACTGGTTCATCCTACGGCATCGGAAACGTCCGGTTAAGCTTTCTCGGGAGTGCAAACACGAGTTGAAAACTCAACTTAGCGAACACTGCTCCGTTTGAAGCGCCAATCCTTCCTAAGGCATCAGATACATCTAAGAAAGCTTTCGTGATGACACGCGGTAAAAGTAACTAAGCTATTACTGATCCATTAAAGCGTTGATTCTTCAAACGGCATTAGGTACGTTCATTTAAATATTCTGGATGTGCAGACACGCATATAAGCAAGCCTTAACAAATGCTGTTCAGTTTAAAGCGCTGGTTCATCCTACTGCATCAGATACGTCTAAACGAGCTTCCCTGGACGTGCACACACGCATATAAGTGTAACTTAGCTAATACTGATCCGTTTAAAGCGTTGATTTTTTCTACGGCATCACATTCGTCCAACCATGCTTCCTGGATGTGCCGACACGCGTATAAGTGTACCTTTGCTAATGCTGCTCCATTTCAAACGCTGATTCTTCTTCCTGATCAGATACATCTAAGAAAGCTACTCGGATGTTCGGATATGCGATCTAAGTTTAACTTAGCGAATATTACTCTGTTTGAAGCGCTAGTTCGGCCCACGACGTAAGATACGTCGAATTAAGCAGACATGCATTTTAAGCGCAACCCAACGCATCAGATCCGTTTAAAGTACTGGTTCATCCTACGGCATCAGAAACGTCCGGTTAAGCTTTCTCGGGAGTGCAAACACGAGTTGAAAACTCAACTTAGCGAACACTGCTCCGTTTGAAGCGCCAATCCTTCCTAAGGCATCAGATACATCTAAGAAAGCTTTCGTGATGACACGCGGTAAAAGTAACTAAGCTATTACTGATCCATTAAAGCGTTGATTCTTCAAACGGCATTAGGTACGTTCATTTAAATATTCCGGATGTGCAGACACGCATATAAGCAAGCCTTAACAAATGCTGTTCAGTTTAAAGCGCTGGTTCATCCTACTGCATCAGATACGTCTAAACGAGCTTCCCTGGACGTGCACACACGCATATAAGTGTAACTTAGCTAATACTGATCCGTTTAAAGCGTTGATTTTTTCTACGGCATCACATTCGTCCAACCATGCTTCCTGGATGTGCCGACACGCGTATAAGTGTACCTTTGCTAATGCTGCTCCATTTCAAACGCTGATTCTTCTTCCTGATCAGATACATCTAAGAAAGCTACTCGGATGTTTGGATATGCGATCTAAGTTTAACTTAGCGAATATTGCTCTGTTTGAAGCGCTAGTTCGGCCCACGACGTCAGATACATCGAATTAAGCAGATATGCATTTTAAGCGCAACCTAGCGAGTTCAGATCCGTTTAAAACGCTGGTTCATCCTACGGCATCAGAAATGTCCGGTTAAGCTTTCTTGGGAGTGCAAACACGAGTTAAAAACTCAACTTAGCGAACACTGCTCCGTTTGAATCGCCAATTCTTCCTACGGCATCAGATACATCTAAGAAAGCTTTCGTGATGACACGCGGTAAAAGTAACTAAGCTATTACTGATCCATCAAAGCGTTGATTCTTCAAACGGCATTAGGTACGTTCATTTAAATATTCCGGATGTGCAGACACGCATATAAGCAAGCCTTAACAAATGCTGTTCAGTTTAAAGCGCTGGTTCATCCTACTGCATCAGATACGTCTAAACGAGCTTCCCTGGACGTGCCCACACGCATATAAGTGTAACTTAGCTAATACTGATCCGTTTAAAGCGTTGATATTTTCTACGGCATCACATTCGTCCAACCATGCTTCCTGGATGTGCCGACACGCGTATTAGTGTACCTTCGCTAATGCTGCTCCATTTCAAGCGCTGATTCTTCTTCCTGATCAGATACATCTAAGAAAGCTACTCGAATCTTCAGATATGCGATCTAAGTTTAACTTAGCGAATATTGCTCTGTTTGAAGCGCTAGTTCGGCCCACGACGTCAGATACGTCGAATTAAGCAGATATGCATTTTAAGCGCAACCTAGCGAGTTCAGATCCGTTTAAAACGCTGGTTCATCCTACGGCATCAGAAATGTCCGGTTAAGCTTTCTTGGGAGTGCAAACACGAGTTAAAAACTCAACTTAGCGAACACTGCTCCGTTTGAATCGCCAATTCTTCCTACGGTATCGATACATCTAAGAAAGCTTTCGTGATGACACGCGGTAAAAGTAACTAAGCTATTACTGATCCATTAAAGCGTTGATTCTTCAAACGGCATTAGGTACGTTCATTTAAATATTCCGGATGTGCAGACACGCATATAAGCAAGCCTTAACAAATGCTGTTCAGTTTAAAGCGCTGGTTCATCCTACTGCATCAGATACGTCTAAACGAGCTTCCCTGGACGTGCACACACGCATATAAGTGTAACTTAGCTAATACTGATCCGTTTAAAGCGTTGATTTTTTCTACGGCATCACATTCGTCCAACCATGCTTCCTGGATGTGCCGACACGCGTATAAGTGTACCTTTGCTAATGCTGCTCCATTTCAAACGCTGATTCTTCTTCCTGATCAGATACATCTAAGAAAGCTACTCGGATGTTCGGATATGCGATCTAAGTTTAACTTAGCGAATATTGCTCTGTTTGAAGCGCTAGTTCGGCCCACGACGTCAGATACGTCGAATTAAGCAGACATGCATTTTAAGCGCAACCCAACGCATCAGATCCGTTTAAAGTACTGGTTCATCCTACGGCATCAGAAACGTCCGGTTAAGCTTGCTTGGGAGTGCAAACACGAGTTAAAAACTCAACTTAACGAACACTGCTCCGTTTGAAGCGCCAATGCTTCCTACGGCATCAGATACATCTAAGAAAGCTTTCGTGACAAAACGCGATTAAAAGTAACTGAGCTATTACTAATCCCGTTTAAGCGCTGATTCTTCAAACGGCATCAGATACGTCTAAACTAGCTTCCCGGGTGATCAGATACGCGTTTGAAGTTTAACTTTGCGAATATTGCTCTGTTATCACGGCATCAGATACGTACAATTGAGCTTTCTGAACGTGCAGACACGCGTTTTGAACGTAACTTGGCGCATACTGTTCCGTTTGAAGCGCTGATTCGTGCTACGGCATCTGATACGTCCAATTGAGCTTGCTGGACGTGCAGACACACGTTTCAAGCGTGGGTTAGTGCATACTGCTCCGTTTGAAGCGCTGATTCGTGATATGGTATCAGATACGTTTAATTGAGCTTCCTGGTCGTGCAGACACGCGTTTGAAGCGTAACTTAGCGCATACTGCTCCGTTTAAAGCGCCAATCCTTCCTAAGGCATCAGATACATCTAAGAAAGCTTTCGTGATGACACGCGGTAAAAGTAACTAAGCTATTACTGATCCATTAAAGCGTTGATTCTTCAAACGGCATTAGGTACGTTCATTTAAATATTCCGGATGTGCAGACACGCATATAAGCAAGCCTTAACAAATGCTGTTCAGTTTAAAGCGCTGGTTCATCCTACTGCATCAGATACGTCTAAACGAGCTTCCCTGGACGTGCACACACGCATGTAAGTGTAACTTAGCTAATACTGATCCGTTTAAAGCGTTGATTCTTTCAACGGCATCACATTCGTCCAACCATGCTTCCTGGATGTGCCGACACGCGTATAAGTGTACCTTTGCTAATGCTGCTCCATTTCAAGCGCTGATTCTTCTGCCTGATCAGATCCATCTAAGAAAGCTACTCGAATGTTCGGATATGCGATCTAAGTTTAACTTAGCGAATATTGCTCTGTTTGAAGCGCTAGTTCGGCCCACGACGTCAGATACGTCGAATTAAGCAGATATGCATTTTAAGCGCAACCTAGCGAGTTCAGATCCGTTTAAAACGCTGGTTCATCCTACGGCATCAGAAATGTCCGGTTAAGCTTTCTTGGGAGTGCAAACACGAGTTAAAAACTCAACTTAGCGAACACTGCTCCGTTTGAAGCGCCAATGCTTCCTACGGCATCAGATACATCTAAGAAAGCTTTCGTGACAAAACGCGATTAAAAGTAACTGAGCTATTACTAATCCCGTTTAAGCGCTGATTCTTCAAACGGCATCAGATACGTCTAAACTAGCTTCCCGGGTGATCAGATACGCGTTTGAAGTTTAACTTTGCGAATATTGCTCTGTTATCACGGCATCAGATACGTACAATTGAGCTTTCTGAACGTGCAGACACGCGTTTTGAACGTAACTTGGCGCATACTGTTCCGTTTGAAGCGCTGATTCGTGCTACGGCATCTGATACGTCCAATTGAGCTTGCTGGACGTGCAGACACACGTTTCAAGCGTGGTTAGTGCATACTGCTCCGTTTGAAGCGCTGATTCGTGATATGGTATCAGATACGTTTAATTGAGCTTCCTGGTCGTGCAGACACGCGTTTGAAGCGTAACTTAGCGCATACTGCTCCGTTTAAAGCGCCAATCCTTCCTAAGGCATCAGATACATCTAAGAAAGCTTTCGTGATGACACGCGGTAAAAGTAACTAAGCTATTACTGATCCATTAAAGCGTTGATTCTTCAAACGGCATTAGGTACGTTCATTTAAATATTCCGGATGTGCAGACACGCATATAAGCAAGCCTTAACAAATGCTGTTCAGTTTAAAGCGCTGGTTCATCCTACTGCATCAGATACGTCTAAACGAGCTTCCCTGGACGTGCACACACGCATGTAAGTGTAACTTAGCTAATACTGATCCGTTTAAAGCGTTGATTCTTTCAACGGCATCACATTCGTCCAACCATGCTTCCTGGATGTGCCGACACGCGTATAAGTGTACCTTTGCTAATGCTGCTCCATTTCAAGCGCTGATTCTTCTGCCTGATCAGATCCATCTAAGAAAGCTACTCGAATGTTCGGATATGCGATCTAAGTTTAACTTAGCGAATATTGCTCTGTTTGAAGCGCTAGTTCGGCCCACGACGTCAGATACGTCGAATTAAGCAGATATGCATTTTAAGCGCAACCTAGCGAGTTCAGATCCGTTTAAAACGCTGGTTCATCCTACGGCATCAGAAATGTCCGGTTAAGCTTTCTTGGGAGTGCAAACACGAGTTAAAAACTCAACTTAGCGAACACTGCTCCATTTGAATCGCCAATTCTTCCTACGGCATCAGATACATCTAAGAAAGCTTTCGTGTTGACACGCGGTAAAAGTAACTAAGCTATTACTGATCCATTAAAGCGTTGATTCTTCAAACGGCATTAGGTACGTTCATTTAAATATTCCGGATGTGCAGACACGCATATAAGCAAGCCTTAACAAATGCTGTTCAGTTTAAAGCGCTGGTTCATCCTACTGCATCAGATACGTCTAAACGAGCTTCCCTGGACGTGCACACACGCATATAAGTGTAACTTAGCTAATACTGATCCGTTTAAAGCGTTGATTTTTTCTACGGCATCACATTCGTCCAACCATGCTTCCTGGATGTGCCGACACGCGTATAAGTGTACCTTTGCTAATGCTTCTCCATTTCAAACGCTGATTCTTCTTCCTGATCAGATACATCTAAGAAAGCTACTCGGATGTTCGGATATGCGATCTAAGTTTAACTTAGCGAATATTGCTCTGTTTGAAGCGCTAGTTCGGCCCACGACGTCAGATACGTCAAATTAAGCAGATATGCATTTTAAGCGCAACCTAGCGAGTTCAGATCCTTTTAAAACGCTGGTTCATCCTACGGCATCAGAAATGTCCGGTTAAGCTTTCTTGGGAGTGCAAACACGAGTTAAAAACTCAACTTAGCGAACACTGCTCCATTTGAATCGCCAATTCTTCCTACGGCATCAGATACATCTAAGAAAGCTTTCGTGATGACACGCTGGTAAAAGTAACTAAGCTATTACTGATCCATTAAAGCGTTGATTCTTCAAACGGCATTAGGTACGTTCATTTAAATATTCCGGATGTGCAGACACGCATATAAGCAAGCCTTAACAAATGCTGTTCAGTTTAAAGCGCTGGTTCATCCTACTGCATCAGATACGTCTAAACGAGCTTCCCTGGACGTGCACACACGCATATAAGTGTAACTTAGCTAATACTGATCCGTTTAAAGCGTTGATTTTTTCTACGGCATCACATTCGTCCAACCATGCTTCCTGGATGTGCCGACACGCGTATAAGTGTACCTTGCTAATGCTGCTCCATTTCAAACGCTGATTCTTCTTCCTGATCAGATACATCTAAGAAAGCTACTCGGATGTTCGGATATGCGATCTAAGTTTAACTTAGCGAATATTGCTCTGTTTGAAGCGCTAGTTCGGCCCACGACGTCAGATACGTCGAATTAAGCAGACATGCATTTTAAGCGCAACCCAACGCATCAGATCCGTTTAAAGTACTGGTTCATCCTACGGCATCAGAAACGTCCGGTTAAGCTTTCTCGGGAGTGCAAACACGAGTTAAAAACTCAACTTAGCGAACACTGCTCCGTTTGAAGCGCCAATTCTTCCTACGGCATCAGATACATCTAAGAAAGCTTCCGGGCAGACACGCGATCAAAAGTAACTGAGCGAATACGGATCTGTTAAAGCGCTGATTCTATCTACGGCATCAGATACGTCTAAACTAGCTTCCCGGGTGATCAGATACGCGTTTGAAGTTTAACTTTGCGAATATTGCTCTGTTATCACGGCATCAGATACGTACAATTGAGCTTTCTGGACGTGTAGACACGCGTTTTGAACGTAACTTGGCGCATACTGCTCCGTTTGAAGCGCTGATTCGTGCTACGGCATCTAATACGTCCAATTGAGCTTGCTGGACGTGCAGACACGCGTTTCAAGCGTAGGTTAGTGCATACTGCTCCGTTTGAAGCGCTGATTTGTGATATGGCATCAGATACGTTTAATTGAGTTTCCTGGTCGTGCAGACACGCGTTTGAAGCGTAACTTAGTGCATACTGCTCCGTTTAAAGCGCGGATTTGGGCTACGGTATCAGACACTTCTAAAAAAGCTTTCGTGCAATCCTCCAATTGAAGAAACTGAGTAAATACTGATCCGTTTGAAGCGCTGATTCTTCCAACGATAATAAATACGTCCATTAAAGCCACCCGGATGTGCAGACACGCATATAAGCAAACCTTAGCGAAAGCTGTTCACTTCGGAGCGCTGGTTCATGCTACCGCATTAGGTCCGTCTAAACAAGCTTCCTGGACGTGCCGACACGCGTATAAGTAGAACTTAGCTAATAATAGTCCGTTTGAAGCGCTGATTCTTCCTACGGCATCAGATTCGTCCAACCATGCTCCCTGGACGTGCCGACACGCGTATAAGTGTACCTTAGCAAATACTGCTCCGTTTGAAGCGCTGATTCCCCCTCCGGCATCAGATACATCCAAGAAAGTTACTCGGATGTTGAGATATGCGATTTAAGTCTAACTTAGCGAATATTGCTCTGTTTGAAGCACTAGTTCGGCCACAACGTCAGATACGTCGAATTAAGCAGACATGCATTTTAAGCGCATCCCAACGAATCAGATCCGTTTAAAATACTGGTTCATCCTACGGCATCAGAAACGTCCGGTTAAGCTTGCTTGGGAGTGCAAACACGAGTTAAAAACTCAACTTAACGAACACTGCTCCGTTTGAAGCGCCAATGCTTCCTACGGCATCAGATACATCTAAGAAAGCTTTCGTGACAAAACGCGATTAAAAGTAACTGAGCTATTACTAATCCCGTTTAAGCGCTGATTCTTCAACGGCATCAGATACGTCTAAACTAGCTTCCCGGGTGATCAGATACGCGTTTGAAGTTTAACTTTGCGAATATTGCTCTGTTATCACGGCATCAGATACGTACAATTGAGCTTTCTGAACGTGCAGACACGCGTTTTGAACGTAACTTGGCGCATACTGTTCCGTTTGAAGCGCTGATTCGTGCTACGGCATCTGATACGTCCAATTGAGCTTGCTGGACGTGCAGACACACGTTTCAAGCGTGGGTTAGTGCATACTGCTCCGTTTGAAGCGCTGATTCGTGATATGGTATCAGATACGTTTAATTGAGCTTCCTGGTCGTGCAGACACGCGTTTGAAGCGTAACTTAGCGCATACTGCTCCGTTTAAAGCGCGGATTTGGTCTACGGTATCGATACATCTAAGATAGCTTTCGTGATGACACGCGGTAAAAGTAACTAAGCTATTACTGATCCATTAAAGCGTTGATTCTTCAAACGGCATTAGGTACGTTCATTTAAATATTCCGGATGTGCAGACACGCATATAAGCAAGCCTTAACAAATGCTGTTCAGTTTAAAGCGCTGGTTCATCCTACTGCATCAGATACGTCTAAACGAGCTTCCCTGGACGTGCACACACGCATGTAAGTGTAACTTAGCTAATACTGATCCGTTTAAAGCGTTGATTCTTTCAACGCATCACATTCGTCCAACCATGCTTCCTGGATGTGCCGACACGCGTATAAGTGTACCTTTGCTAATGCTGCTCCATTTCAACGCTGATTCTTCTTCCTGATCAGATACATCTAAGAAAGCTACTCGAATGTTCAGATATGCGATCTAAGTTTAACTTAGCGAATATTGCTCTGTTTGAAGCGCTAGTTCGGCCCACGACGTCAGATACGTCGAATTAAGCAGACATGCATTTTAAGCGCAACCCAACGCATCAGATCCGTTTAAAGTACTGGTTCATCCTACGGCATCAGAAACGTCCGGTTAAGCTTTCTCGGGAGTGCAAACACGAGTTGAAAACTCAACTTAGCGAACACTGCTCCGTTTGAAGCGCCAATCCTTCCTAAGGCATCAGATACATCTAAGAAAGCTTTCGTGATGACACGCGGTAAAAGTAACTAAGCTATTACTGATCCATTAAAGCGTTGATTCTTCAAACGGCATTAGGTACGTTCATTTAAATATTCTGGATGTGCAGACACGCATATAAGCAAGCCTTAACAAATGCTGTTCAGTTTAAAGCGCTGGTTCATCCTACTGCATCAGATACGTCTAAACGAGCTTCCCTGGACGTGCACACACGCATATAAGTGTAACTTAGCTAATACTGATCCGTTTTAAAGCGTTGATTTTTTCTACGGCATCACATTCGTCCAACCATGCTTCCTGGATGTGCCGACACGCGTATAAGTGTACCTTTGCTAATGCTGCTCCATTTCAAACGCTGATTCTTCTTCCTGATCAGATACATCTAAGAAAGCTACTCGAATGTTCAGATATGCGATCTAAGTTTAACTTAGCGAATATTGCTCTGTTTGAAGCGCTAGTTCGGCCCACGACGTCAGATACGTCGAATTAAGCAGACATGCATTTTAAGCGCAACCCAACGCATCAGATCCGTTTAAAGTACTGGTTCATCCTACGGCATCAGAAACGTCCGGTTAAGCTTTCTCGGGAGTGCAAACACGAGTTGAAAACTCAACTTAGCGAACACTGCTCCGTTTGAAGCGCCAATTCTTCCTACGGCATCAGATACATCTAAGAAAGCTTCCGGGCAGACACGCGATCAAAAGTAACTGAGCGAATACGGATCTGTTAAAGCGCTGATTCTATCTACGGCATCAGATACGTCTAAACTAGCTTCCCGGGTGATCAGATACGCGTTTGAAGTTTAACTTTGCGAATATTGCTCTGTTATCACGGCATCAGATACGTACAATTGAGCTTTCTGGACGTGTAGACACGCGTTTTGAACGTAACTTGGCGCATACTGCTCCATTTGAAGCGCTGATTCGTGCTACGGCATCTAATACGTCCAATTGATCTTGCTGGACGTGCAGACACGCGTTTCAAGCGTAGGTTAGTGCATACTGCTCCGTTTGAAGCGCTGATTTGTGATATGGCATCAGATACGTTTAATTGAGTTTCCTGGTCGTGCAGACACGCGTTTGAAGCGTAACTTAGTGCATACTGCTCCGTTTAAAGCGCGGATTTGGCTACGGTATCAGACACTTCTAAAAAAGCTTTCGTGCAATCCTCCAATTGAAGAAACTGAGTAAATACTGATCCGTTTGAAGCGCTGATTCTTCCAACGATAATAAATACGTCCATTAAAGCCACCCGGATGTGCAGACACGCATATAAGCAAACCTTAGCGAAAGCTGTTCACTTCGGAGCGCTGGTTCATGCTACCGCATTAGGTCCGTCTAAACAAGCTTCCTGGACGTGCCGACACGCGTATAAGTAGAACTTAGCTAATAATAGTCCGTTTGAAGCGCTGATTCTTCCTACGGCATCAGATTCGTCCAACCATGCCCTGGACGTGCCGACACGCGTATAAGTGTACCTTAGCAAATACTGCTCCGTTTGAAGCGCTGATTCCCCCTCCGGCATCAGATACATCCAAGAAAGTTACTCGGATGTTGAGATATGCGATTTAAGTCTAACTTAGCGAATATTGCTCTGTTTGAAGCACTAGTTCGGCCCACAACGTCAGATACGTCGAATTAAGCAGACATGCATTTTAAGCGCATCCCAACGAATCAGATCCGTTTAAAATACTGGTTCATCCTACGGCATCAGAAACGTCCGGTTAAGCTTGCTTGGGAGTGCAAACACGAGTTAAAAACTCAACTTAACGAACACTGCTCCGTTTGAAGCGCCAATGCTTCCTACGGCATCAGATACATCTAAGAAAGCTTTCGTGACAAAACGCGATTAAAAGTAACTGAGCTATTACTAATCCCGTTTAAGCGCTGATTCTTCAAACGGCATCAGATACGTCTAAAGTAGCTTCCCGGGTGATCAGATACGCGTTTGAAGTTTAACTTTGCGAATATTGCTCTGTTATCACGGCATCAGATACGTACAATTGAGCCTTCTGAACGTGCAGACACGCGTTTTGAACGTAACTTGGCGCATACTGTTCCGTTTGAAGCGCTGATTCGTGCTACGGCATCTGATACGTCCAATTGAGCTTGCTGACGTGCAGACACACGTTTCAAGCGTGGGTTAGTGCATACTGCTCCGTTTGAAGCGCTGATTCGTGATATGGTATCAGATACGTTTAATTGAGCTTCCTGGTCGTGCAGACACGCGTTTGAAGCGTAACTTAGCGCATACTGCTCCGTTAAAGCGCGGATTGGTCTACGGTATCGATACATCTAAGATAGCTTTCGTGATGACACGCGGTAAAAGTAACTAAGCTATTACTGATCCATTAAAGCGTTGATTCTTCAAACGGCATTAGGTACGTTCATTTAAATATTCCGGATGTGCAGACACGCATATAAGCAAGCCTTAACAAATGCTGTTCAGTTTAAAGCGCTGGTTCATCCTACTGCATCAGATACGTCTAAACGAGCTTCCCTGGACGTGCACACACGCATGTAAGTGTAACTTAGCTAATACTGATCCGTTTAAAGCGTTGATTCTTTCAACGGCATCACATTCGTCCAACCATGCTTCCTGGATGTGCCGACACGCGTATAAGTGTACCTTTGCTAATGCTGCTCCATTTCAAACGCTGATTCTTCTTCCTGATCAGATACATCTAAGAAAGCTACTCGGATGTTCGGATATGCGATCTAAGTTTAACTTAGCGAATATTACTCTGTTTGAAGCGCTAGTTCGGCCCACGACGTCAGATACGTCGAATTAAGCAGACATGCATTTTAAGCGCAACCCAACGCATCAGATCCGTTTAAAGTACTGGTTCATCTACGGCATCAGAAACGTCCGGTTAAGCTTTCTCGGGAGTGCAAACACGAGTTGAAAACTCAACTTAGCGAACACTGCTCCGTTTGAAGCGCCAATCCTTCCTAAGGCATCAGATACATCTAAGAAAGCTTTCGTGATGACACGCGGTAAAAGTAACTAAGCTATTACTGATCCATTAAAGCGTTGATTCTTCAAACGGCATTAGGTACGTTCATTTAAATATTCCGGATGTGCAGACACGCATATAAGCAAGCCTTAACAAATGCTGTTCAGTTTAAAGCGCTGGTTCATCCTACTGCATCAGATACGTCTAAACGAGCTTCCCTGGACGTGCACACACGCATATAAGTGTAACTTAGCTAATACTGATCCGTTTAAAGCGTTGATTTTTTCTACGGCATCACATTCGTCCAACCATGCTTCCTGGATGTGCCGACACGCGTATAAGTGTACCTTTGCTAATGCTGCTCCATTTCAAACGCTGATTCTTCTTCCTGATCAGATACATCTAAGAAAGCTACTCGAATGTTCAGATATGCGATCTAAGTTTAACTTAGCGAATATTGCTCTGTTTGAAGCGCTAGTTCGGCCCACGACGTCAGATACGTCGAATTAAGCAGATATGCATTATAAGCGCAACCTAGCGAGTTCAGATCCGTTTAAAACGCTGGTTCATCCTACGGCATCAGAAACGTCCGGTTAAGCTTGCTTGGGAGTGCAAACACGAGTTAAAAACTAAACTTAGCGAACACTGCTCCGTTTGAAGCGCCAATGCTTCCTACGGCATCAGATTCATCTAAGAAAGCTTTCGTTACAAAACGCGATTAAAAGTAACTGAGCTATTACGAATCCGTTTTAAGCGCTGATTCTTCAAACGGCATTAGATACGTTCATTTAAACCTTCCGGATGTGCAGACACGCATATAAGCAAACCTTAACAAATGCTGTTCAGTTTATAGCGCTGGTTCATCTTACTGCATTAGATACGGCTAAACGAGCTTCCCTGGACGTGCACACACGCATATAAGTGTAACTTAGCTAATACTGACCCGTTTGAAGCGTTAATATTTTCTACGGCATCACATTAGTCCAAAAATGCTTCCTGGATGTGCCGACACGCGTATAAGTGTACCTTCACTAATGCTGCTCTGTTTCAAGCGCTGATTCTTCTTACTGCATCAGATACATCTAAGAAAGCTACTCGAACGTTTAGATATGCAATTTAAGTTTAACTTAGCGAATAACGCTCTGTACAAAGCGCTAGCTCGTCCTACGACGTCAGATACATTGAATTAAGCAGACATGCATTTCGAGCGCAACCTGGCGAGTTCAGATCCGTTAAAAACGCTGGTTCATCCTACGGCATCAGAAACGTCCGGTTAAGCTTTCTCGGGATTGCAAACACGAGTTAAAAACTCAATTTAGCGAACACTGCTCCGTTTGAAGCGCCAATTCTTCCTACGGCATCAGATACATCTAAGAAAGCTTCCGGGCAGACACGCGAATCAAAGTAATTGAGCGAATACTGATCCGTTAGAGCGCTGATTCTGTCTACGGCATCAGATACGTCTAAACTAGCTTCCGGGTGATCAGATACGCGTTTGAAGTTTAACTTTGCGAATATTGCTCTGTTAACACGGCATCAGATACGTACAATTGAGCTTTCTGGACGTGCAGACACGCGTTTTAAGCGTAACTTGGCGCATACTGCTGAAGCGCTGATTCGTTTTACGGCAATAGGTACGTCCAATTAAGCTTCTTGGATATGCTTTTCAAGCGTAACTTTGCGCGTACTGCTCCGTTTGAAGCGCTGATTCTTTCTCCGGTATCAGAAACATCTAAAAAAGCTACTCGGATGTTCAGATATGCGATTTAAGTTTAACTCAGCGAATAACGCTCTGTACGAAGCGCTAGTTCGTCGTACGACGTCAGATACCTCGAATTAAGCAGATATGCATTTTAAGCGCAACCTAACGAATTCAGATCCGTTTAAAACGCTGGTTCATCCTACAGCAACAGATACGTCCGGTTTAGCTTCCTTGAGAGTGCAAACGCGAGTTAAAAGCTCATATAGCGAACACTGCTCCGCTTGAAGCACCAATTCTTTCTACGGCATCAAATACATATAAGAACGCTTTTGTGACGACACGCGATTAAAAGTAACTGAGCTATTACTAATCTGTTTTAAGCGCTGATTCTTCAAACGGCATTAGGTACATTCATTTAAATATTCCGGATGTGCAGACACGCATATAAGCAAGCCTTAACAGATGCTGTTCAGTTTAAAGCGCTGGTTCATCCTACTGCATCAGATACGTCTAAACGAGCTTCCCTGGACGTGCCCACACGCATATGAGTGTAACTTAGCTAATACTGATCCGTTTAAAGCGTTGATTTTTTCTACGGCATCACATTCGTCCAACCATGCTTCCTGGATGTGCCGACACGCGTATTAGTGTACCTTCGCTAATGCTGCTCCATTTCAAGCGCTGATTCTTCTTCCTGATCAGATACATCTAAGAAAGCTACTCGAATCTTCAGATATGCGATCTAAGTTTAACTTAGCGAATATTGCTCTGTTTGAAGCGCTAGTTCGGCCCACGACGTCAGATACGTCGAATTAAGCAGATATGCATTTTAAGCGCAACCTAGCGAGTTCAGATCCGTTCAAAACGCTGGTTCATCCTACGGCATCAGAAATGTCCGGTTAAGCTTTCTTGGGAGTGCAAACACGAGTTAAAAACTCAACTTAGCGAACACTGCTCCGTTTGAATCGCCAATTCTTCCTACGGTATCGATACATCTAAGAAAGCTTTCGTGATGACACGCGGTAAAAGTAACTAAGCTATTACTGATCCATTAAAGCGTTGATTCTTCAAACGGCATTAGGTACGTTCATTTAAATATTCCGGATGTGCAGACACGCATATAAGCAAGCCTTAACAAATGCTGTTCAGTTTAAAGCGCTGGTTCATCCTACTGCATCAGATACGTCTAAACGAGCTTCCCTGGACGTGCCCACACGCATATAAGTGTAACTTAGCTAATACTGATCCGTTTAAAGCGTTGATTTTTTCTACGGCATCACATTCGTCCAACCATGCTTCCTGGATGTGCCGACACGCGTATAAGTGTACCTTTGCTAATGCTGCTCCATTTCAAACGCTGATTCTTCTTCCTGATCAGATACATCTAAGAAAGCTACTCGAATGTTCGGATATGCGATCTAAGTTTAACTTAGCGAATATTGCTCTGTTTGAAGCGCTAGTTCGGCCCACGACGTCAGATACGTCAAATTAAGCAGATATGCATTTTAAGCGCAACCTAGCGAGTTCAGATCCTTTTAAAACGCTGGTTCATCCTACGGCATCAGAAATGTCCGGTTAAGCTTTCTTGGGAGTGCAAACACGAGTTAAAAACTCAACTTAGCGAACACTGCTCCATTTGAATCGCCAATTCTTCCTACGGCATCAGATACATCTAAGAAAGCTTTCGTGATGACACGCGGTAAAAGTAACTAAGCTATTACTGATCCATTAAAGCGTTGATTCTTCAAACGGCATTAGGTACGTTCATTTAAATATTCCGGATGTGCAGACACGCATATAAGCAAGCCTTAACAAATGCTGTTCAGTTTAAAGCGCTGGTTCATCCTACTGCATCAGATACGTCTAAACGAGCTTCCCTGGACGTGCACACACGCATATAAGTGTAACTTAGCTAATACTGATCCGTTTAAAGCGTTGATTTTTCTACGGCATCACATTCGTCCAACCATGCTTCCTGGATGTGCCGACACGCGTATAAGTGTACCTTTGCTAATGCTGCTCCATTTCAAACGCTGATTCTTCTTCCTGATCAGATACATCTAAGAAAGCTACTCGATGTTCGGATATGCGATCTAAGTTTAACTTAGCGAATATTGCTCTGTTTGAAGCGCTAGTTCGGCCCACGACGTCAGATACGTCGAATTAAGCAGACATGCATTTTAAGCGCAACCCAACGCATCAGATCCGTTTAAAGTACTGGTTCATCCTACGGCATCAGAAACGTCCGGTTAAGCTTTCTCGGGAGTGCAAACACGAGTTGAAAACTCAACTTAGCGAACACTGCTCCGTTTGAAGCGCCAATTCTTCCTACGGCATCAGATACATCTAAGAAAGCTTCCGGGCAGACACGCGATCAAAAGTAACTGAGCGAATACGGATCTGTTAAAGCGCTGATTCTATCTACGGCATCAGATACGTCTAAACTAGCTTCCCGGGTGATCAGATACGCGTTTGAAGTTTAACTTTGCGAATATTGCTCTGTTATCACGGCATCAGATACGTACAATTGAGCTTTCTGGACGTGTAGACACGCGTTTTGAACGTAACTTGGCGCATACTGCTCCATTTGAAGCGCTGATTCGTGCTACGGCATCTAATACGTCCAATTGATCTTGCTGGACGTGCAGACACGCGTTTCAAGCGTAGGTTAGTGCATACTGCTCCGTTTGAAGCGCTGATTTGTGATATGGCATCAGATACGTTTAATTGAGTTTCCTGGTCGTGCAAAAACGCGTTTGAAGCGTAACTTAGTGCATACTGCTCCGTTTAAAGCGCGGATTTGGGCTACGGTATCAGACACTTCTAAAAAGCTTTCGTGCAATCCTCCAATTGAAGAAAATGAGTAAATACTGATCCGTTTGAAGCGCTGATTCTTCCAATGATAATAAATACGTCCATTAAAGCCACCCGGATGTGCAGACACGCATATAAGCAAACCTTAGCGAAAGCTGTTCACTTCGGAGCGCTGGTTCATGCTACCGCATTAGGTCCGTCTAAACAAGCTTCCTGGACGTGCCGACACGCGTATAAGTAGAACTTAGCTAATAATAGTCCGTTTGAAGCGCTGATTCTTCCTACGGCATCAGATTCGTCCAACCATGCTCCCTGGACGTGCCGACACGCGTATAAGTGTACCTTAGCAAATACTGCTCCGTTTGAAGCGCTGATTCCCCCTCCGGCATCAGATACATCCAAGAAAGTTACTCGGATGTTGAGATATGCGATTTAAGTCTAACTTAGCGAATATTGCTCTGTTTGAAGCACTAGTTC
Source organism: Plasmopara viticola (assembly GCA_001695595.3). NCBI lineage: Eukaryota > Oomycota > Peronosporomycetes > Peronosporales > Peronosporaceae > Plasmopara > Plasmopara viticola. Next base: position 74,768 of record MBPM02000139.1, on the reverse strand, counting down.
GGCCCACAACGTCAGATACGTCGAATTAAGCAGACATGCATTTTAAGCGCATCCCAACGAATCAGATCCGTTTAAAATACTGGTTCATCCTACGGCATCAGAAACGTCCGGTTAAGCTTGCTTGGGAGTGCAAACACGAGTTAAAAACTCAACTTAACGAACACTGCTCCGTTTGAAGCGCCAATGCTTCCTACGGCATCAGATACATCTAAGAAAGCTTTCGTGACAAAACGCGATTAAAAGTAACTGAGCTATTACTAATCCCGTTTAAGCGCTGATTCTTCAAACGGCATCAGATACGTCTAAAGTAGCTTCCCGGGTGATCAGATACGCGTTTGAAGTTTAACTTTGCGAATATTGCTCTGTTATCACGGCATCAGATACGTACAATTGAGCTTTCTGAACGTGCAGACACGCGTTTTGAACGTAACTTGGCGCATACTGTTCCGTTTGAAGCGCTGATTCGTGCTACGGCATCTGATACGTCCAATTGAGCTTGCTGGACGTGCAGACACACGTTTCAAGCGTGGGTTAGTGCATACTGCTCCGTTTGAAGCGCTGATTCGTGATATGGTATCAGATACGTTTAATTGAGCTTCCTGGTCGTGCAGACACGCGTTTGAAGCGTAACTTAGCGCATACTGCTCCGTTTAAAGCGCCAATCCTTCCTAAGGCATCAGATACATCTAAGAAAGCTTTCGTGATGACACGCGGTAAAAGTAACTAAGCTATTACTGATCCATTAAAGCGTTGATTCTTCAAACGGCATTAGGTACGTTCATTTAAATATTCCGGATGTGCAGACACGCATATAAGCAAGCCTTAACAAATGCTGTTCAGTTTAAAGCGCTGGTTCATCCTACTGCATCAGATACGTCTAAACGAGCTTCCCTGGACGTGCACACACGCATGTAAGTGTAACTTAGCTAATACTGATCCGTTTAAAGCGTTGATTCTTTCAACGGCATCACATTCGTCCAACCATGCTTCCTGGATGTGCCGACACGCGTATAAGTGTACCTTTGCTAATGCTGCTCCATTTCAAGCGCTGATTCTTCTGCCTGATCAGATCCATCTAAGAAAGCTACTCGAATGTTCGGATATGCGATCTAAGTTTAACTTAGCGAATATTGCTCTGTTTGAAGCGCTAGTTCGGCCCACGACGTCAGATACGTCGAATTAAGCAGATATGCATTTTAAGCGCAACCTAGCGAGTTCAGATCCGTTTAAAACGCTGGTTCATCCTACGGCATCAGAAATGTCCGGTTAAGCTTTCTTGGGAGTGCAAACACGAGTTAAAAACTCAACTTAGCGAACACTGCTCCATTTGAATCGCCAATTCTTCCTACGGCATCAGATACATCTAAGAAAGCTTTCGTGTTGACACGCGGTAAAAGTAACTAAGCTATTACTGATCCATTAAAGCGTTGATTCTTCAAACGGCATTAGGTACGTTCATTTAAATATTCCGGATGTGCAGACACGCATATAAGCAAGCCTTAACAAATGCTGTTCAGTTTAAAGCGCTGGTTCATCCTACTGCATCAGATACGTCTAAACGAGCTTCCCTGGACGTGCACACACGCATATAAGTGTAACTTAGCTAATACTGATCCGTTTAAAGCGTTGATTTTTTCTACGGCATCACATTCGTCCAAACATGCTTCCTAGATGTGCCGACACGCGTATAAGTGTACCTTTGCTAATGCTGCTCCATTTCAAACGCTGATTCTTCTTCCTGATCAGATACATCTAAGAAAGCTACTCGAATGTTCAGATATGCGATCTAAGTTTAACTTAGCGAATATTGCTCTGTTTGAAGCGCTAGTTCGGCCCACGACGTCAGATACGTCGAATTAAGCAGATATGCATTATAAGCGCAACCTAGCGAGTTCAGATCCGTTTAAAACGCTGGTTCATCCTACGGCATCAGAAACGTCCGGTTAAGCTTGCTTGGGAGTGCAAACACGAGTTAAAAACTAAACTTAGCGAACACTGCTCCGTTTGAAGCGCCAATGCTTCCTACGGCATCAGATTCATCTAAGAAAGCTTTCGTTACAAAACGCGATTAAAAGTAACTGAGCTATTACGAATCCGTTTTAAGCGCTGATTCTTCAAACGGCATTAGATACGTTCATTTAAACCTTCCGGATGTGCAGACACGCATATAAGCAAACCTTAACAAATGCTGTTCAGTTTATAGCGCTGGTTCATCTTACTGCATTAGATACGTCTAAACGAGCTTCCCTGGACGTGCACACACGCATATAAGTGTAACTTAGCTAATACTGACCCGTTTGAAGCGTTAATATTTTCTACGGCATCACATTAGTCCAAAAATGCTTCCTGGATGTGCCGACACGCGTATAAGTGTACCTTCACTAATGCTGCTCTGTTTCAAGCGCTGATTCTTCTTACTGCATCAGATACATCTAAGAAAGCTACTCGAACGTTTAGATATGCAATTTAAGTTTAACTTAGCGAATAACGCTCTGTACAAAGCGCTAGCTCGTCCTACGACGTCAGATACATTGAATTAAGCAGACATGCATTTCGAGCGCAACCTGGCGAGTTCAGATCCGTTAAAAACGCTGGTTCATCCTACGGCATCAGAAACGTCCGGTTAAGCTTTCTCGGGATTGCAAACACGAGTTAAAAACTCAATTTAGCGAACACTGCTCCGTTTGAAGCGCCAATTCTTCCTACGGCATCAGATACATCTAAGAAAGCTTCCGGGCAGACACGCGAATCAAAGTAATTGAGCGAATACTGATCCGTTAGAGCGCTGATTCTGTCTACGGCATCAGATACGTCTAAACTAGCTTCCCGGGTGATCAGATACGCGTTTGAAGTTTAACTTTGCGAATATTGCTCTGTTAACACGGCATCAGATACGTACAATTGAGCTTTCTGGACGTGCAGACACGCGTTTTAAGCGTAACTTGGCGCATACTGCTGAAGCGCTGATTCGTTTTACGGCAATAGGTACGTCCAATTAAGCTTCTTGGATATGCTTTTCAAGCGTAACTTTGCGCGTACTGCTCCGTTTGAAGCGCTGATTCTTCCTCCGGTATCAGAAACATCTAAAAAAGCTACTCGGATGTTCAGATATGCGATTTAAGTTTAACTCAGCGAATAACGCTCTGTACGAAGCGCTAGTTCGTCGTACGACGTCAGATACCTCGAATTAAGCAGATATGCATTTTAAGCGCAACCTAACGAATTCAGATCCGTTTAAAACGCTGGTTCATCCTACAGCAACAGATACGTCCGGTTTAGCTTCCTTGAGAGTGCAAACGCGAGTTAAAAGCTCATATAGCGAACACTGCTCCGCTTGAAGCACCAATTCTTTCTACGGCATCAAATACATATAAGAACGCTTTTGTGACGACACGCGATTAAAAGTAACTGAGCTATTACTAATCTGTTTTAAGCGCTGATTCTTCAAACGGCATTAGGTACATTCATTTAAACCTTCCGGATGTGCAGACACGCGTAAGAGCAAACCTTAACAAATGCTGTTCAGTTTAAAGCGCTGGTTCATCCTACTGCATCAGATACGTCTAAACGAGCTTCCCTGGACGTGCACACACGCATGTAAGTGTAACTTAGCTAATACTGATCCGTTTAAAGCGTTGATTTTTTCTACGGCATCACATTCGTCCAACCATGCTTCCTGGATGTGCCGACACGCGTATAAGTGTACCTTCGCTAATGCTGCTCCATTTCAAGCGCTGATTCTTCTGCCTGATCAGATACATCTAAGAAAGCTACTCGAATGTTCAGATATGCGATCTAAGTTTAACTTAGCGAATATTGCTCTGTTTGAAGCGCTAGTTCGGCCCACGACGTCAGATACGTCGAATTAAGCAGATATGCATTTTAAGCGCAACCTAGCGAGTTCAGATCCGTTTAAAACGCTGGTTCATCCTACGGCATCAGAAACGTCCGGTTAAGCTTTCTTGGGAGTGCAAACACGAGTTAAAAACTCAACTTAGCGAACACTGCTCCGTTTGAATCGCCAATTCTTCCTACGGCATCAGATACATCTAAGAAAGCTTTCGTGTTGACACGCGGTAAAAGTAACTAAGCTATTACTGATCCATTAAAGCGTTGATTCTTCAAACGGCATTAGGTACGTTCATTTAAATATTCCGGATGTGCAGACACGCATATAAGCAAGCCTTAACAAATGCTGTTCAGTTTAAAGCGCTGGTTCATCCTACTGCATCAGATACGTCTAAACGAGCTTCCCTGGACGTGCACACACGCATGTAAGTGTAACTTAGCTAATACTGATCCGTTTAAAGCGTTGATTTTTTCTACGGCATCACATTCGTCCAACCATGCTTCCTGGATGTGCCGACACGCGTATAAGTGTACCTTTGCTAATGCTGCTCCATTTCAAGCGCTGATTCTTCTTCCTGATCAGATACATCTAAGAAAGCTACTCGAATGTTCGGATATGCGATCTAAGTTTAACTTAGCGAATATTGCTCTGTTTGAAGCGCTAGTTCGGCCCACGACGTCAGATACGTCAAATTAAGCAGATATGCATTTTAAGCGCAACCTAGCGAGTTCAGATCCGTTTAAAACGCTGGTTCATCCTCCGGTATCAGAAACGTCCGGTTAAGCTTTCTTGGGAGCGCAAACACGAGTTAAAAACTCAACTTAGCGAACACTGCTCCGTTTGAAGCGCCAATTCTTCCTACGGCATCAGATACATCTAAGAAAGCTTCCGGGCAGACACGCGATCAAAAGTAACTGAGCGAATACGGATCCGTTAAAGCGCTGATTCTATCTACGGCATCAGATACGTCTAAACTAGCTTCCCGGGTGATCAGATACGCGTTTGAAGTTTAACTTTGCGAATATTGCTCTGTTATCACGGCATCAGATACGTACAATTGAGCTTTCTGGACGTGTAGACACGCGTTTTGAACGTAACTTGGCGCATACTGCTCCATTTGAAGCGCTGATTCGTGCTACGGCATCTAATACGTCCAATTGATCTTGCTGGACGTGCAGACACGCGTTTCAAGCGTAGGTTAGTGCATACTGCTCCGTTTGAAGCGCTGATTTGTGATATGGCATCAGATACGTTTAATTGAGTTTCCTGGTCGTGCAGACACGCGTTTGAAGCGTAACTTAGTGCATACTGCTCCGTTTAAAGCGCGGATTTGGGCTACGGTATCAGACACTTCTAAAAAAGCTTTCGTGCAATCCTCCAATTGAAGAAACTGAGTAAATACTGATCCGTTTGAAGCGCTGATTCTTCCAACGATAATAAATACGTCCATTAAAGCCACCCGGATGTGCAGACACGCATATAAGCAAACCTTAGCGAAAGCTGTTCACTTCGGAGCGCTGGTTCATGCTACCGCATTAGGTCCGTCTAAACAAGCTTCCTGGACGTGCCGACACGCGTATAAGTAGAACTTAGCTAATAATAGTCCGTTTGAAGCGCTGATTCTTCCTACGGCATCAGATTCGTCCAACCATGCTCCCTGGACGTGCCGACACGCGTATAAGTGTACCTTAGCAAATACTGCTCCGTTTGAAGCGCTGATTCCCCCTCCGGCATCAGATACATCCAAGAAAGTTACTCGGATGTTGAGATATGCGATTTAAGTCTAACTTAGCGAATATTGCTCTGTTTGAAGCACTAGTTCGGCCCACAACGTCAGATACGTCGAATTAAGCAGACATGCATTTTAAGCGCATCCCAACGAATCAGATCCGTTTAAAATACTGGTTCATCCTACGGCATCAGAAACGTCCGGTTAAGCTTGCTTGGGAGTGCAAACACGAGTTAAAAACTCAACTTAACGAACACTGCTCCGTTTGAAGCGCCAATGCTTCCTACGGCATCAGATACATCTAAGAAAGCTTTCGTGACAAAACGCGATTAAAAGTAACTGAGCTATTACTAATCCCGTTTAAGCGCTGATTCTTCAAACGGCATCAGATACGTCTAAAGTAGCTTCCCGGGTGATCAGATACGCGTTTGAAGTTTAACTTTGCGAATATTGCTCTGTTATCACGGCATCAGATACGTACAATTGAGCTTTCTGAACGTGCAGACACGCGTTTTGAACGTAACTTGGCGCATACTGTTCCGTTTGAAGCGCTGATTCGTGCTACGGCATCTGATACGTCCAATTGAGCTTGCTGGACGTGCAGACACACGTTTCAAGCGTGGGTTAGTGCATACTGCTCCGTTTGAAGCGCTGATTCGTGATATGGTATCAGATACGTTTAATTGAGCTTCCTGGTCGTGCAGACACGCGTTTGAAGCGTAACTTAGCGCATACTGCTCCGTTTAAAGCGCGGATTTGGTCTACGGTATCGATACATCTAAGATAGCTTTCGTGATGACACGCGGTAAAAGTAACTAAGCTATTACTGATCCATTAAAGCGTTGATTCTTCAAACGGCATTAGGTACGTTCATTTAAATATTCCGGATGTGCAGACACGCATATAAGCAAGCCTTAACAAATGCTGTTCAGTTTAAAGCGCTGGTTCATCCTACTGCATCAGATACGTCTAAACGAGCTTCCCTGGACGTGCACACACGCATGTAAGTGTAACTTAGCTAATACTGATCCGTTTAAAGCGTTGATTCTTTCAACGGCATCACATTCGTCCAACCATGCTTCCTGGATGTGCCGACACGCGTATAAGTGTACCTTTGCTAATGCTGCTCCATTTCAAGCGCTGATTCTTCTGCCTGATCAGATCCATCTAAGAAAGCTACTCGAATCTTCAGATATGCGATCTAAGTTTAACTTAGCGAATATTGCTCTGTTTGAAGCGCTAGTTCGGCCCACGACGTCAGATACGTCGAATTAAGCAGATATGCATTTTAAGCGCAACCTAGCGAGTTCAGATCCGTTTAAAACGCTGGTTCATCCTACGGCATCAGAAATGTCCGGTTAAGCTTTCTTGGGAGTGCAAACACGAGTTAAAAACTCAACTTAGCGAACACTGCTCCGTTTGAATCGCCAATTCTTCCTACGGCATCAGATACATCTAAGAAAGCTTTCGTGATGACACGCGGTAAAAGTAACTAAGCTATTACTGATCCATTAAAGCGTTGATTCTTCAAACGGCATTAGGTACGTTCATTTAAATATTCCGGATGTGCAGACACGCATATAAGCAAGCCTTAACAAATGCTGTTCAGTTTAAAGCGCTGGTTCATCCTACTGCATCAGATACGTCTAAACGAGCTTCCCTGGACGTGCACACACGCATATAAGTGTAACTTAGCTAATACTGATCCGTTTAAAGCGTTGATTTTTTCTACGGCATCACATTCGTCCAACCATGCTTCCTAGATGTGCCGACACGCGTATAAGTGTACCTTTGCTAATGCTGCTCCATTTCAAGCGCTGATTCTTCTTCCTGATCAGATACATCTAAGAAAGCTACTCGAATGTTCAGATATGCGATCTAAGTTTAACTTAGCGAATATTGCTCTGTTTGAAGCGCTAGTTCGGCCCACGACGTCAGATACGTCGAATTAAGCAGATATGCATTATAAGCGCAACCTAGCGAGTTCAGATCCGTTTAAAACGCTGGTTCATCCTACGGCATCAGAAACGTCCGGTTAAGCTTGGGAGTGCAAACACGAGTTAAAAACTAAACTTAGCGAACACTGCTCCGTTTGAAGCGCCAATGCTTCCTACGGCATCAGATACATCTAAGAAAGCTTTCGTGACAAAACGCGATTAAAAGTAACTGAGCTATTACGAATCCGTTTTAAGCGCTGATTCTTCAAACGGCATTAGATACGTTCATTTAAACCTTCCGGATGTGCAGACACGCATATAAGCAAACCTTAACAAATGCTGTTCAGTTTATAGCGCTGGTTCATCTTACTGCATTAGATACGTCTAAACGAGCTTCCCTGGACGTGCACACACGCATATAAGTGTAACTTAGCTAATACTGACCCGTTTGAAGCGTTAATATTTTCTACGGCATCACATTAGTCCAAAAATGCTTCCTGGATGTGCCGACACGCGTATAAGTGTACCTTCACTAATGCTGCTCTGTTTCAAGCGCTGATTCTTCTTACTGCATCAGATACATCTAAGAAAGCTACTCGAACGTTTAGATATGCAATTTAAGTTTAACTTAGCGAATAACGCTCTGTACAAAGCGCTAGCTCGTCCTACGACGTCAGATACATTGAATTAAGCAGACATGCATTTCGAGCGCAACCTGGCGAGTTCAGATCCGTTAAAAACGCTGGTTCATCCTACGGCATCAGAAACGTCCGGTTAAGCTTTCTCGGGATTGCAAACACGAGTTAAAAACTCAATTTAGCGAACACTGCTCCGTTTGAAGCGCCAATTCTTCCTACGGCATCAGATACATCTAAGAAAGCTTCCGGGCAGACACGCGAATCAAAGTAATTGAGCGAATACTGATCCGTTAGAGCGCTGATTCTGTCTACGGCATCAGACACGTCTAAACTAGCTTCCCGGGTGATCAGATACGCGTTTGAAGTTTAACTTTGCGAATATTGCTCTGTTAACACGGCATCAGATACGTACAATTGAGCTTTCTGGACGTGCAGACACGCGTTTTAAGCGTAACTTGGCGCATACTGCTGAAGCGCTGATTCGTTTTACGGCAATAGGTACGTCCAATTAAGCTTCTTGGATATGCTTTTCAAGCGTAACTTTGCGCGTACTGCTCCGTTTGAAGCGCTGATTCCCCCTCCGGCATCATATACATCTAAGAAAGCTACTCGGATGTTGAGATATGCGATTTAAGTCTAACTTAGCGAATAAAGCTCTGTTCGAAGCGCTAGTTCGTACTACGACGTCAGATACGTCGAATTAAGCAGACATCCGGGCTACGGTATCGATACATCTAAGAAAGCTTACGTGCAATCCTTCTATAAAAGAAACTGAGCGAATACTGATCTGTTTGAAGCGCTGATTCTTCCAACGGCAATAAATACGTCCAATTAAGCTTCCTGGATGTGCAGACACGCATATAAGCGAACCTTAGCGAAAGCTGTTCCTTTCAAAGCGCTGGTTGATGCTACTGCATAAGGTCCGTCTAAACAAGCTTCCTGGACGTGCTGACACGCGCATAAGTGTACCTTAGCAAATACTGCTCCGTGAAGTGCTGATTCTTCCTCCGGTATCAATAACATCTAAGAAAGCTACTCGGATGTTCAGATATGCGATCTAAGTTTAACTTAGCGAATAACGCTCTGTACAAAGCGTTAGTTTGTCCCACGACGTCAGATACGTCGAATTAAGCAGACATGCATTTTAAGCGCAACCTAACGAATTCAGATCCGTTTAAAACGCTGGTTTATCCTACAGCATCAGATACGTCTAGTTAAGCTTCCTTGGGAGTGCAAACGCGAGTTAAAAGCTCATATAGCGAACACTGCTCCGCTTGAAGCGCCAATTCTTTCTACGGCATCAGATACATCTAAGAAAGCTTTCGTGATGACACGCGGTAAAAGTAACTAAGCTATTACTAATCCGTTTTAAGCGCTGATTCTTCAAACGGCATTAGATACGTTCATTTAAACCTTCCGGATGTGCAGACACGCATACAAGCAAACCTTAACAAATGCTGTTCAGCTTAAAGCGCTGGTTCATCCTACTGCATCGGATACGTCTAAAAGATCTTCTCTGGACGTGCAGACACGCATATAAGTGTAACTTAGCTAATACCGACCCGTTTGAAGCGTTGATTCTTTCAACGGCATCACATTCGTCCAACCATGCTTCCTGGATGTGCCGACACGCGTAAAAGTGTACCTTCGCTAATGCTGCTCCGTTTCAAGCGCTGATTCTTCTTACGGCATCAGATACATCTAAGAAAGCTACTCGAATGTTCAGATATGCTATCTAAGTCTAACTTAGTGAATATTGCTCTGTTTGAAGCGCTAGTTCGGCCCACGACGTCAGATACGTCGAATTAAGCAGACATGCATTTTAAGCGCAACCCAACGAATCAGATCCGTTTAAAATACTGGTTCATCCTACGGCATCAGAAACGTCCGGTTAAGCTTTCTTGGGAGTGCAAACACGAGTTAAAAACTCAACTTAGCGAACACTGCTACGTTTGAATCGCCAATTCTTCCTACGGCATCAAATACATCTAAGAAAGCTTCCGGGCAGACACGCGAATAAAAAAAACTGAGCGAATACTGATCCGTTAAAGCGCTGATTCTGTCTACGGCATCAGATACGTCTAAACTAGCTTCCCGGGTGATCAGATACGCGTTTGAAGTTTAACTTTGCGAATATTGCTCTGTTATCACGGCATCAGATACGTACAATTGAGCTTTCTGGACGTGCAGACACGCGTTTTAAGCGTAACTTGGCACATACCGCTCCGTTTGAAGCGCTGATTCGTTTTACGGCATTAGGTGCGTCCAATTAAGCTTCTGTGGAAGTGCTTTTCAACCGTAACTTAGCGCGTACTGCTCCGTTTGAAGCGCTGACTCGTGCTACGGCATCAGCTACGTCCATTTGAGCTTCCGGGACGTGCAGACACGCGTTTTAAGCGTAACGTAGCACATACCGCTCCGTTTGAAGCGCCAATTCGTGCTTCGACATCCGCCACGACCAATTGAGCTTCCTGAACGTGCAGACACGCGTTCCAAGCGAAACTTAGCGCATACCGCTCCGTTTAAAGCGCTGATTCATGCTACGGCATCTTATACGTCCAATTGAGCTTGCTGGACGTGCCGACACGCGTATAAGTGTACCTTAGCAAATACTGCTCCGTTTGAAGCGCTGATTCTTCCTCCGGCATCAGATATATCTAAGAAAGCTACTCGGATGTTCAGATATGCGATTTAAGTTTAACTCAGCGAATAACGCTCTGTACGAAGCGCTAGTTCGTCGTACGACGTCAGATACGTCGAATTAAGCAGACATGCATTTTAAGCGCAACCTAACGAATTCAGATCCGTTTAAAACGCTGGTTCATCCTACAGCAACAGATACGTCCGGTTAAGCTTCCTTAAGAGTGCAAACGCGAGTTAAAAGCTCACATAGCGAACACTGCTCCGCTTGAAGCACCAATTCTTTCTACGGCATCAAATACATATAAGAACGCTTTTGTGACGACACGCGATTAAAAGTAACTGAGCTATTACTAATCTGTTTTAAGCGCTGATTCTTCAAACGGCATTAGGTACATTCATTTAAACCTTCCGGATGTGCAGACACGCGTAAGAGCAAACCTTAACAAATGCTGTTCAGTTTAAAGAGCTGGTTCATCCTACTGCATCAGATACGTCTAAACGAGCTTCCCTGGACGTGCACACACGCATATAAGTGTAACTTAGCTAATACTGATCCGTTTGAAACGTTAATTCTTTCTACGGCATCAGATACATCTAAAAAAGCTACTCGAATGTATATATATGCTATTTAAGTTTAACTTAGCGAATATTGCTCTATACGAAGCGCTAGCTCGTCGTACGACGTTAGATACGTCGAATTATGCAGACATGAATTTTAAGCGCAACCTAGCGAGTTCTGATCCGTTGAAAACGCTGGTTCATCCTACGGCATCAGATACGTCCGGTAAAGCTTTCTTGGGAGTGCAAGCACGAGTTTAAAACTCAACTTAGCGAACACTGCTCCGTCTAAAGCGCCAATTCTTCCAACGGCATCAAATTCATCTAAGAAAGCTTCCGGGCAGACACGCGAATCAAAGAAACTGAGTGAATACTGATCCGTTAGAGCGCTGATTCTGTCTACAGCATCAGATACGTCTAAACTAGCTTCCCGGGTGATCAGATACGTGTTTGAAGTTTAACTTTGCGAATATTTCTCTGTTATCAGGGCATCAGATACGTACAATTGAGCTTTCTGGACGTGCAGACACGCGTTTTAAGCGTAACTTGGCGCATACTGCTCCGTTTGAAGCGCTGATTCGTTCAACGGCATTAGGTACGTCCAATTAAGCTTCTTGGATGTGCTTTTCAAGCGTAACTTTTCGCGCACTACTCCGTTTGAAGCGCTGACTCGTGCTACGGCATCAGCTACGTCCATTTGAGCTTCCGGGACGTGCAGACACGCGTTTTAAGCGTAACGAAGCACATACCGCTCCGTTTGAAGCGCCAATTCGTGCTACGACATCCGCCACGACCAATTGAGCTTCCAGGACGTGCAGACACGCGTTCCAAGCGTAACTTAGCGCATACCGCTCCTTTTGAAGCGCTGATTCGTGCTACGGCATCTGTTACGTCCAATTGAGCTTGCTGGACGTGCGGACACGCGTTTCGAGCGTAGGTTAGTGCATACTGCGCCGTTTGAAGCGCTGATTCGTGATATGGCATTAGATACGTCTAATTGAGCTTCCTGGTCGTGTAGACACGCGTTTGAAGCGTAACTTAGCGCATACGGCTCCGTTTAAAGCGCGGATTCGGGCTACGGTATCGATACATCTAAGAAAGCTTTCGTGCAATCCTCCAATTAAAAAATTTGAGCGAATACTGATTCGTTTGAAGCGCTGATTCTTCCAACGGCATTAAATACGTCCAATTAAGCTTCCTGGATGTGCAGACACGCATATAAGCGAACCTTAGCGAAAGCTGTTCCTTTCAAAGCGCTGGTTGATGCTACTGCATAAGGTCCGTCTAAACAAGCTTCCTGGACGTGCCGACACGCGTATGAGTGTGATTAGCAAATACTGCTCCGATAAGCGCTGATTCTTCCTCCGGTATCAGAAACATCTAAAAAAGCTACTCGGATGTTAAGATATGCGATTGAAGTTTTACTTAGCGAATAACGCTCTGTTCGAAGCGCTAGTTCGTCCTACGACGTCAGATACGTCGAATTAATCAGACATGCATTCTAAGCGCAACCTAACGAATTCAGATCCGTTTAAAACGCTGGTTCATCCTACAGCAACAGATACGTCCGGTTAAGCTTCCTTGGGAGTGCAAACGCGAGTTAAAAGCTCATATAGCGAACACTGCTCCGTTTTATAGCGCCAATTCCTTCGACGGCATCAAATACATCTAAGAAAGCTTTCGTGACGACACGCGATTAAAAGTAACTGAGCTATTACTAATCTGTTTTAAGCGCTGATTCTTCAAACGGCATTAGGTACATTCATTTAAACCTTCCGGATGTGCAGACACGCGTAAGAGCAAACCTTAACAAATGCTGTTCAGTTTAAAGAGCTGGTTCATCCTACTGCATCAGATACGTCTAAACGAGCTTCCCTGGACGTGCACACACGCATATAAGTGAAACTTAGCTAATACTGATCCGTTTGAAACGTTAATTCTTTCTACGGCATCAGATACATCTAAAAAAGCTACTCGAATGTATATATATGCTATTTAAGTTTAACTTAGCGAATATTGCTCTATACGAAGCGCTAGCTCGTCGTACGACGTTAGATACGTCGAATTATGCAGACATGAATTTTAAGCGCAACCTAGCGAGTTCTGATCCGTTGAAAACGCTGGTTCATCCTACGGCATCAGATACGTCCGGTAAAGCTTTCTTGGGAGTGCAAGCACGAGTTTAAAACTCAACTTAGCGAACACTGCTCCGTTTGAAGCGCCAATTCTTCCTACGGCATCAAATACATCTAAGAAAGCTTCCGGGCAGACACGCGAATCAAAGAAACTGAGCGAATACTGACCCGAAAAAGCGCTGATTCTGTCTACGGCATCAGATACGTCTAAACTAGCTTCCCGGGTGATCAGATACGCGTTTGAAGTTTAACTTTGCGAATATTGCTCTGTTATCACGGCATCAGATACGTACAATTGAGCTTTCTGAACGTGCAGACACGCGTTCCAAGCGAAACTTAGCGCATACTGCTCCGTTTAAAGCGCTGATTCATGCTACGGCATCTTATACGTCCAATTGAGCTTGCTGGACGTGCCGACACGCGTATAAGTGTACGTTAGCAAATACTGCTCCGATTCAAGCGCTGATTCTTCTTACGGCATCAGATACATCTAAGAAAGCTACTCGGATGTTCAGATATGCGATTTAAGTTTAACTTAGCGAATGACGCTCTGTACGAAGCGCTAGCTCGTCCCACGACGTCAGATACGTCGAATTAAGCAGACATGCATTTTAAGCGCAACCTAGCGAGTTCAGATCCGTTGAAAACACTGGTTCATCCTACGGCATCAGATACGTCCGGTGAAGCTTTCTTGGGAGTGCAAACACGAGTTAAAAGCCCAACTTAGCGAACACTGCTCCGTTTGAAGCGCCAATTCTTCCTACGTTATCAAATACATCTAAGAAAGCTTCCGGGCAGACACGCGAATCAAAAAAACTGAGTGAATACTGATCCGTTAAAGCGCTGATTCTGTCTACGGCATCAGATACGTCAAAACTAGCTTCCCGGGTGATCAGATACGCGTTTGAAGTTTAACTTTGCGAATATTGCTCTGTTATCACGGCATCAGATGCGTACAATTGAGCTTTCCGGACGCGCAGACACGCGTTTTAAGCGTAACTTGGCGCATACCGCTCCGTTTGAAGCGCTGATTCGTTTTACGGCATTAGGTACGTCCAATTAAGCTTCTTGGATGTGCTTTTCAAGCGTAACTTTGCGCGCACTGCTCCGTTTGAAGCGCTGACTCGTGCTACGGCATCAGCTACGTCCATTTGAGCTTCCGGGACGTGCAGACACGCGTTTTAAGCGTAACGTAGCACACACCGCTCCGTTTGAAGCGCCAATTCGTGCTACGGCATCCGATACGTCCAATCGAGCTTGCTGGACGTGCGGACACGCGTTTCAAGCGTAGGTTAGTGCATACTGCGCCGTTTGAAGCGCTGATTCGTGCTACGGCATCAGATACGTTTAATTGAGCTTCCTGGTCGTGCGGACACGCGTTTGAAGCGTAACTTAGCGCATAAGGCTCCGTTTAAAGCGCGGATTCGGGCTACGGTATCGATACATCTAAGAAAGCTTTCGTGCAATCCTCCGATAAAAGAAACTCAGCGAATATTGATCCGTTTGAAGCGCTGATTCTTCCAACGGCAATAAATACGTCCATTAAAGCTTCCTGGATGTGCAGACACGCATATAAGCGAACCTTAGCGAAAGCTGTTCCTTTCAAAGCGCTGGTTGATGTTACTGCATAAGGTCCGTCTAAACAAGCTTCCTGGACGTGCCGACACGCGTATGAGTGTGATTAGCAAATACTGCTCCGTGAAGCGCTGATTCTTCCTCCGGTATCAGAAACATCTAAAAAAGCTACTCGGATGTTCAGATATGCGATTTAAGTTTAACTTAGCGAATAACGCTCTGTTCGAAGCGCTAGTTCGTCCTACGACGTCAGATACGTCGAATTAAGAAGACATGCATTTTAAGCGCAACCTAGCGAGTTCAGATCCGTTTAAAACGCTGGTTCATCCTACGGCATCAGAAACGTCCGGTTAAGCTTTCTTGGGAGTGCAAACACGAGTTAAAAGATCAACTTAGCGAACACTGCTCCGTTTTATAGTGCCAATTCCTTCGACGGCATCAAATACATCTAAGAAAGCTTCCGGGCAGACACGCGAAGCAATGAAACTGAGCGAATACTGATCCGTTAAAGCGCTGATTCTTCCTACGGCATCATACACGTCTAAACTAGCTTTCCGGGTGATCAGATCCGCGTTTGAAGTTTAACTTTGCGAGTATCGCTTGGTTACTACGGCATCAGATGCGTACAATTGAGCCTCCCAGACGTGCAGACACGCGTTTCAAGCGTAACTTGACGCATACTGCTCCGTTTGAAGCGCTGATTCGTTCTACGGCATCAAATATATCTAAGAAAGCTTCCTGGCAGACACGCGAATAAAAAAAACTGATCCGTTAAAGCGCTGATTCTGTCTACGGCATCAGATACGTCAAAACTAGCTTCCCGGGTGATCAGATACGCGTTTGAAGTTTAACTTTGCGAATATTGCTCTGTTATCACGGCATCAGATACGTACAATTGAGCTTTCTGGACGTGCAGACACGCGTTTCAAGCGTAACTTGGCGCATACTGCTCCGTTTGAAGCGCTGTTTCGTTTTACGGCATTAGGTACGTCCAATTAAGCTTCTTAGATGTGCTTTTCAAGCGTAACTTTGTGCGTACTGCTCCGTTTGAAGCGCTGACTCGTGCTACGGCATCAGCTACGTCCATTTGAGCTTCCGGGACGAGCAGACACGCGTTTCAAGCGTAACGTAGCACACACCGCTCCGTTTGAAGCGCCAATTCGTTCTACGGCATCCGCCACGACAAAATGAGCTTCCTGGACGTGCAGACACGCGTTCCAAGCGAAACTTAGCGCATACTGCTCCTTTTGAAGCGCTGATTTGTGCTACGGCATCTGATACGTCTAGTTGAGCTTGCTGGACGTGCGGACACGCGTTTCAAGCGTAGGTTAGTGCATACTGCGCCGTTTGAAGCGCTGATTCGTGATATGGCATCCGATACGTTTAATTGAGCTTCCTGGTCGTGCAAACACGCGTTTGAAGCGTAACTAAGCGCATACGGCTCCGTTTTAAGCGCGGATTCGGGCTACGGTATTGATACATCTAAGAAAGCTTTCGTGCAATCCTCCAATTAAAAAAACTGAGCGAATACTGATCCGTTTGAAGCGCTGATTCTTCCAACGGCAATAAATACGTCCATTAAAGCTTCCTGGATGTGCAGACACGCATATAAGCGAACCTTAGCGAAAGCTGTTCCTTTCAAAGCGCTGGTTGATGTTACTGCATAAGGTCCGTCTAAACAAGCTTCCTGGACGTGCCGACACGCGTATGAGTGTGATTAGCAAATACTGCTCCGTGAAGCGCTCATTCTTCCTCCGGTATCAGAAACATCTAAAAAAGCTACTCGGATGTTAAGATATGCGATTACAGTTTAACTTAGCGAATAACGCTCTGTTCGAAGCGCTAGTTCGTCCTACGACGTCAGATACGTCGAATTAAGAAGACATGCATTTTAAGCGCAACCTAGCGAGTTCAGATCCGTTTAAAACGCTGGTTCATCCTACGGCATCAGAAACGTCCGATTAAGCTTTCTTGGGAGTGCAAACACGAGTTAAAAGCTCAACTTAGCGAACACTGCTCCGTTTGAAGCGCCAATTCTTCCTACGGCATCAAATACATCTAAGAAAGCTTCCGGGCAGACACGCGAATAAAAAAAACTGATCCGTTAAAGCGCTGATTCTGTCTACGGCATCAGATACGTGTAAACTAGCTTCCCGGGTGATCAGATACGCGTTTGAAGTTTAACTTTGCGAATATTGCTCTGTTATCACGGCATCAGATACGTACAATTGAGCTTTCTGGAAGTGCAGACACGCCTTTAAGGCGTAACTTGGCGCATACTGCTCCGTTTGAAGCGCTGATTCGTTCTACGGCATCAGATACATCTAAGAAAGCTTCCGGGTAGACAGGCGAAGAAAAGAAACTCAGCGAATACTGATCCGTTAAAGCGCTGATTCTTCCTACGGCATCAGATACGTCTAAACTAGCTTCCCGGGTGATCAGATACGCGTTCGAAGTTTAACTTTGCGAATATTTGCTCTGTTATCACGGCATCAGATACGTACAATTGAGCTTTCTGGACGTGCAGACACGCGCTTTAGGCGTAACTTGGCGCATACTGCTCCGTTTGAAGCGCTGATCGTTTTACGGCATTAGGTACGTCCAATTAAGCTTCTTAGATGTGCTTTTCAAGCGTAACTTTGTGCGTACTGCTCCGTTTGAAGCGCTGACTCGTGCTACGGCATCAGCCACGTCCATTTGAGCTTCCGGGACGTGCAGACACGCGTTTAAAGCGTAACGTAGCACACACCGCTCCGTTTGAATCGCCAATTCGTGCTTCGACATCCGCCACGACCAACTGAGCTTCCTGGACGTGCAGACACGCGTTCCAAGCGTAACTTAGCTCATACTGCTCCTTTTGAAGCGCTGATTCGTGCTACGGCATCTGATACGTCTAGTTGAGCTTGCTGGACGTGCAGACACGCGTTTCAAATGTAGGTTAGTGCATACTGCGCCGTTTGAAGCGCTGATTCGTGATATGGCATCCGATACGTTTAATTGAGCTTCCTGGTCGTGCAAACACGCGTTTGAAGCGTAACTAAGCGCATACGGCTCCGTTTAAAGCGCGGATTCGGGCTACGGTATCGATACATCTAAGAAAGCTTTCGTGCAATCCTCCAAATAAAGAAACTGAGCGAATACTGATCCGTTTGAAGCGCTGATTCTTCCAACGGCAATAAATACGTCCATTAAAGCTTCCTGGATGTGCAGACACGCATATAAGCGAACCTTAGCGAAAGCTGTTCCTTTCAAAGCGCTGGTTGATGTTACTGCATAAGGTCCGTCTAAACAAGCTTCCTGGACGTGCCGACACGCGTATGAGTGTGATTAGCAAATACTGCTCCGTGAAGCGCTGATTCTTCCTCCGGTATCAGAAACATCTAAAAAAGCTACTCGGATGTTCAGATATGCGATTTAAGTTTAACTTAGCGAATAACGCTCTGTTCGAAGCGCTAGTTCGTCCTACGACGTCAGATACGTCGAATTAAGAAGACATGCATTTTAAGCGCAACCTAGCGAGTTCAGATCCGTTTAAAACGCTGGTTCATCCTACGGCATCAGAAACGTCCGGTTAAGCTTTCTTGGGAGTGCAAACACGAGTTAAAAGATCAACTTAGCGAACACTGCTCCGTTTTATAGTGCCAATTCCTTCGACGGCATCAAATACATCTAAGAAAGCTTCCGGGCAGACACGCGAAGCAATGAAACTGAGCGAATACTGATCCGTTAAAGCGCTGATTCTTCCTACGGCATCATACACGTCTAAACTAGCTTTCCGGGTGATCAGATCCGCGTTTGAAGTTTAACTTTGCGAGTATCGCTTGGTTACTACGGCATCAGATGCGTACAATTGAGCCTCCCAGACGTGCAGACACGCGTTTCAAGCGTAACTTGACGCATACTGCTCCGTTTGAAGCGCTGATTCGTTCTACGGCATCAAATATATCTAAGAAAGCTTCCTGGCAGACACGCGAATAAAAAAAACTGATCCGTTAAAGCGCTGATTCTGTCTACGGCATCAGATACGTCAAAACTAGCTTCCCGGGTGATCAGATACGCGTTTGAAGTTTAACTTTGCGAATATTGCTCTGTTATCACGGCATCAGATACGTACAATTGAGCTTTCTGGACGTGCAGACACGCGTTTCAAGCGTAACTTGGCGCATACTGCTCCGTTTGAAGCGCTGTTTCGTTTTACGGCATTAGGTACGTCCAATTAAGCTTCTTAGATGTGCTTTTCAAGCGTAACTTTGTGCGTACTGCTCCGTTTGAAGCGCTGACTCGTGCTACGGCATCAGCTACG
This sequence comes from Plasmopara viticola, assembly GCA_001695595.3. Taxonomy (NCBI): domain Eukaryota; phylum Oomycota; class Peronosporomycetes; order Peronosporales; family Peronosporaceae; genus Plasmopara; species Plasmopara viticola. Next base: position 55,400 of record MBPM02000139.1, on the reverse strand, counting down.
TCCATTTGAGCTTCCGGGACGAGCAGACACGCGTTTCAAGCGTAACGTAGCACACACCGCTCCGTTTGAAGCGCCAATTCGTTCTACGGCATCCGCCACGACAAAATGAGCTTCCTGGACGTGCAGACACGCGTTCCAAGCGAAACTTAGCGCATACTGCTCCTTTTGAAGCGCTGATTTGTGCTACGGCATCTGATACGTCTAGTTGAGCTTGCTGGACGTGCGGACACGCGTTTCAAGCGTAGGTTAGTGCATACTGCGCCGTTTGAAGCGCTGATTCGTGATATGGCATCCGATACGTTTAATTGAGCTTCCTGGTCGTGCAAACACGCGTTTGAAGCGTAACTAAGCGCATACGGCTCCGTTTTAAGCGCGGATTCGGGCTACGGTATTGATACATCTAAGAAAGCTTTCGTGCAATCCTCCAATTAAAAAAACTGAGCGAATACTGATCCGTTTGAAGCGCTGATTCTTCCAACGGCAATAAATACGTCCATTAAAGCTTCCTGGATGTGCAGACACGCATATAAGCGAACCTTAGCGAAAGCTGTTCCTTTCAAAGCGCTGGTTGATGTTACTGCATAAGGTCCGTCTAAACAAGCTTCCTGGACGTGCCGACACGCGTATGAGTGTGATTAGCAAATACTGCTCCGTGAAGCGCTCATTCTTCCTCCGGTATCAGAAACATCTAAAAAAGCTACTCGGATGTTAAGATATGCGATTACAGTTTAACTTAGCGAATAACGCTCTGTTCGAAGCGCTAGTTCGTCCTACGACGTCAGATACGTCGAATTAAGAAGACATGCATTTTAAGCGCAACCTAGCGAGTTCAGATCCGTTTAAAACGCTGGTTCATCCTACGGCATCAGAAACGTCCGATTAAGCTTTCTTGGGAGTGCAAACACGAGTTAAAAGCTCAACTTAGCGAACACTGCTCCGTTTGAAGCGCCAATTCTTCCTACGGCATCAAATACATCTAAGAAAGCTTCCGGGCAGACACGCGAATAAAAAAACTGATCCGTTAAAGCGCTGATTCTGTCTACGGCATCAGATACGTCTAAACTAGCTTCCCGGGTGATCAGATACGCGTTTGAAGTTTAACTTTGCGAATATTGCTCTGTTATCACGGCATCAGATACGTACAATTGAGCTTTCTGGAAGTGCAGACACGCCTTTAAGGCGTAACTTGGCGCATACTGCTCCGTTTGAAGCGCTGATTCGTTCTACGGCATCAGATACATCTAAGAAAGCTTCCGGGTAGACAGGCGAAGAAAAGAAACTCAGCGAATACTGATCCGTTAAAGCGCTGATTCTTCCTACGGCATCAGATACGTCTAAACTAGCTTCCCGGGTGATCAGATACGCGTTCGAAGTTTAACTTTGCGAATATTTGCTCTGTTATCACGGCATCAGATACGTACAATTGAGCTTTCTGGACGTGCAGACACGCGCTTTAGGCGTAACTTGGCGCATACTGCTCCGTTTGAAGCGCTGATCGTTTTACGGCATTAGGTACGTCCAATTAAGCTTCTTAGATGTGCTTTTCAAGCGTAACTTTGTGCGTACTGCTCCGTTTGAAGCGCTGACTCGTGCTACGGCATCAGCCACGTCCATTTGAGCTTCCGGGACGTGCAGACACGCGTTTAAAGCGTAACGTAGCACACACCGCTCCGTTTGAATCGCCAATTCGTGCTTCGACATCCGCCACGACCAACTGAGCTTCCTGGACGTGCAGACACGCGTTCCAAGCGTAACTTAGCGCATACTGCTCCTTTTGAAGCGCTGATTCGTGCTACGGCATCTGATACGTCCAATTGAGCTTGCTGGACGTGCAGACACGCGTTTCAAATGTAGGTTAGTGCATACTGCGCCGTTTGAAGCGCTGATTCGTGATATGGCATCCGATACGTTTAATTGAGCTTCCGGGTCGTGCAAACACGCGTTTGAAGCGTAACTAAGCGCATACGGCTCCGTTTAAAGCGCGGATTCGGGCTACGGTATCGATACATCTAAGAAAGCTTTCGTGCAATCCTCCAAATAAAGAAACTGAGCGAATACTGATCCGTTTGAAGCGCTGATTCTTCCAACGGCAATAAATACGTCCATTAAAGCTTCCTGGATGTGCAGACACGCATATAAGCGAACCTTAGCGAAAGCTGTTCCTTTCAAAGCGCTGGTTGATGTTACTGCATAAGGTCCGTCTAAACAAGCTTCCTGGACGTGCCGACACGCGTATGAGTGTGATTAGCAAATACTGCTCCGATAAGCGCTGATTCTTCCTCCGGTATCAGAAACATCTAAAAAAGCTACTCGGATGTTAAGATATGCGATTGAAGTTTTACTTAGCGAATAACGCTCTGTTCGAAGCGCTAGTTCGTCCTACGACGTCAGATACGTCGAATTAATCAGACATGCATTCTAAGCGCAACCTAACGAATTCAGATCCGTTTAAAACGCTGGTTCATCCTACAGCAACAGATACGTCCGGTTAAGCTTCCTTGGGAGTGCAAACGCGAGTTAAAAGCTCATATAGCGAACACTGCTCCGTTTTATAGCGCCAATTCCTTCGACGGCATCAAATACATCTAAGAAAGCTTTCGTGACGAAACGCAATTAAAAGTAACTGAGCTGTTACTAATCCGTTTTAAGCGCTGATTCTTCAAACGGCATTAGATACGCTCATTTAATCCTTCCGGATGTGCAGACACGCGTATAAGCAAACCTTAACAAATGCTGTTCAGTTTAAAGCGCTGGTTCATCCTACTGCATCAGACACGTCTAAACGAGCTTTCCTGGACGTGTAGACACGCATATAAGTATAACTTAGCTAATACTGATCCGTTTGAAGCGTTGAGTCTTTCTACGGCATCACATTCGTCCAACCATGCTTCCTGGACGTGCCGACACGCGTATAAGTGTACCTTCGCTAATGCTGCTCCGTTTCAAGCGCTGATTCTTCTTACGGCATCAGATACGTCTAAGAAAGCTTTCGTGACGAAACGCAATTAAAAGTAACTGAGCTGTTACTAATTCGTTTTAAGCGCTGATTCTTCAAACGGCATTAGATACGCTCATTTAATCCTTCCGGATGTGCAGACACGCGTATAAGCAAACCTTAACAAATGCTGTTCAGTTTATAGCGCTGGTTCATCCTACTGCATCAGACACGTCTAAACGAGCTTTCCTGGACGTGCTACACGCATATAAGTGCAACTTAGCTAATACTGACCCGTTTGAAGCGTTGTTTCTTTCTACGGCATCACATTCGTCCAACCATGCTTCGTGGATGTGCCGACACGTATAAGTGTACCTTCGCTAATGCTGCTCCATTTCAAGCGCTGATTCTTCAACTGATCAGATACATCTAAAAAAGCTACTCGAATGTTCAGATATGCGATATAAGTTTAACTTAGCGAATATTGCTCTGTTCGAAGCGCTAGTCCGGCCCACGACGTCAGATACGTCGAATTAAGCAGACATGCATTTTAAGCGCAACTTAGCGAGTTCGGATCCGTTAGAAACGCTGGTTCATCCTACGGCATCAGAAACGTCCGGTTAAGCTTTCTTGGGAGTGCAAACACGAGTTAAAAACTCAACTTAGCGAACACTGCTCCGTTTGAAGCGCCAATTCTTCCTACGTTATCAAATACATCTAAGAAAGCTTCCGGGCAGACACGCGAATCAAAAATACTGATCCGTTAAAGCGCTGATTCTGTCTACGGCATCAGATACGTCAAAACTAGCTTCCCGGGTGATCAGATACGCGTTTGAAGTCTAACTTTGCGAATATTGCTCTGTTATCACGGCATCAGATACGTACAATTGAGCTTTCTGGACGTGCAGACACGCGTTTTAAGCGTAACTTGGCGCATACCGCTCCATTTGAAGCGCTGTTTCGTTTTACGGCATTAGGTACGTCCAATTAAGCTTCTTGGATGTGCTTTTCAAGCGTGAATTTGCGCGTACTGCTCCGTTTGAAGCGCTGACTCGTGCTACGGCATCAGCAACGTCCATTTGAGCTTCCGGGATGTGCAGACACGCGTTTTAAGCGTAACGTAGCACATACCGCTCCGTTTGAAGCGCCAATTCGTGCGCATCCGCCACGACCAAATGAGCTTCCTGGACGTGCAGACAAGCGTTCCAAGCGTAACTTAGCGCATACTGCTCCTTTTGAAGCGCTGATTCGTGCTACGGCATCTGATACGTCCAATTGAGCTTGCTGGACGTGCAGACACGCGTTTCAAATGTAGGTTAGTGCATACTGCGCCGTTTGAAGCGCTGATTCGTGATATGGCATCAGATACGTTTAATTGAGCTTCCGGGTCGTGAAGACACGCGTTTGAAGCGTAACTTAGCGCATAAGGCTTCATTTAAAGCGCGGATTCGGGCTACGGTATCGATACATCTAAGAATGCTTTCGTGCAATCCTCCAGTTAGAGAAACTGAGCAAATACTGATCCGTTTGAAGCGCTGATTCTTCCAACGGCAATAAATACGTCCATTAAAGCTTCCCGGATGTGCAGACACGCATATAAGCGAGCCTTAGCGAAAGCTGTTCCTTTCATAGCGCTGGTTGATGCTACTGCATAAGGTCCGTCTTAACAAGCTTTCTGGACGTGCCGACACGCGTATAAGTGTACCTTAGCAAATACTGCTCCGTGAAGCGCTGATTCTTCCTCCGGTATCAGAAACATCTAAAAAAGCTACTCGGATGTTCAGATATGCGATTGAAGTTTAACTTAGCGAATAACGCTCTGTTCGAAGCGCTAGTTCGTCCTACGACGTCAGATACGTCCAATTAAGCAGACATGCATTCTAAGCGCAACCTAGCGAGTTCAGATCCGTTAAAATCGCTGGTTCATCCTACGGCATCAGATACGTCCGGTGAAGCTTTCTTGGGAGTGCAAACACGAGTTAAAAGCCCAACTTAGCGAACACTGCTCCGTTTGAAGCGCCAATTCTTCCTACGTTATCAAATACATCTAAGAAAGCTTCCGGGCAGACACGCGAATCAAAAAAACTGAGTGAATACTGATCCGTTAAAGCGCTGATTCTGTCTACGGCATCAGATACGTCAAAACTAGCTTCCCGGGTGATCAGATACGCGTTTGAAGTTTAACTTTGCGAATATTGCTCTGTTATCACGGCATCAGATACGTACAATTGAGCTTTCTGGACGTGCAGACACGCGTTTCAAGCGTAACTTGGCGCATACTGCTCCGTTTGAAGCGCTGATTCGTTTTACGGCATTAGGTACGTCCAATTAAGCTTCTTGGATGTGCTTTTCAAGCGTAACTTTGTGCGTACTGCTTCGTTTGAAGCGCTGACTCGTGCTGTGGCATCAGCTACGTCCATTGGAGCTTCCGGGATGTGCAGACACGCGTTTTAAGCGTAACGTAGCACATACCGCTACGTTTGATACGCCAATTCGTGCGCATCCGCCACGACCAATTGAGCTTCCTGGACGTGCAGACACGCGTTTGAAGCGTAACTTAGCGCATATTGCTTCGTTTAAAGCGCAGATTCGGGCTACGGCATCAGATACATCTAAGAAAGCTTTCGTGCAATCCTCCAATTGAAGAAACTGAGCGAATACAGATCCGTTTGAAGCGCTGATTCTTTCAACGGCAATAAATACGTCTATTAAAGCTTTCCGGATGTACAGACACGCATATAAGCGAACCTTAGCAAAAGCTGTTCCCTTCAAAGCGCTGGTTCATGCTACTGCATAAGGTCCGTCTAAAAAAACTTCCTGGACGTGCCGACACGCGTATAAGTGTACCTTAGCAAATACTGCTCCGTTTGAAGCGCTGATACTTCCTCCTGTATCAGATACATCTAAGAAAAGTACTCGGATGTTCAGATATGCGATATGAGTCTAACTTAGCCAATAACGCTCTGTCTGAAGCGCTATTTCGTCCTACGACGTCAGATACATCGAATTAAGCATACATGCATTTTAAGCGCAACCTAGCGAGTTCGGATCCGTTAAAAACGCTGGTTCATCCTACGGCATCAGATACGTCCGGTGAAGCTTTCTTGGGAGTGCAAACACGAGTTAAAAGCTCAACTTAGCGAACACTGCTCCGTTTGAAGCGCCAATTCTTCCTACGTTATCAAATACATCTAAGAAAGCTTCCGGGCAGACACGCGAATCAAAAAAACTGAGTGAATACTGATCCGTTAAAGCGCTGATTCTGTCTACGGCATCAGATACGTCAAAACTAGCTTCCCGGGTGATCAGATACGCGTTTGAAGTTTAACTTTGCGAATATTGCTCTGTTATCACGGCATCAGATGCGTACAATTCAGCTTCCTGGACGTGCAGACACGTATTTTAGCGTAACTTGGCGCATACTGCTCCATTTGAAGCGCTGATTCGTTTTACGACATTAAGTACGTTCAATTAAGCTTCTTGGATGTGCTTTTCAAGCGTAACTTAGCGGATACTGCTCCGTTTGAAGCGCTAATTCGTGCTACGGCATCAGCTACGTCCATTTGAGCTTCCGGGACATGCCGTCACGCGTTTTATGCGTAACGTAGCACATACCGCTCCGTTTGAATTCGTGCTACGGCATCCGCCACGACCAATTGAGCTTCCCGATCGTGCAGACACGCGTACGAAGCGTAACTTATCGCAAACTGCTCCTTTTGAAGCGATGCTTCGTCCTACGGCATCCGGTACGTCCGATCAAGCTTCTTGGATAAGCGGGCACGCGTTTCAAGCGTAACTTAGCGCATACTGCTCCGTTCGAAGCGCTGATTCGTGCTTCGGTATCAGAAACGTCCAATTGAGCTTCCTGATCGTGCAGACACGTGTTTGAAGCGTAACTTACCGGATACTGTTTCGTTTGAGGGGCTGCTTCGTGCTACGGCATCAGGAACGTCCAATTGAGCCTCCTGATCGTGCAGACACGTGTTTGAAGCGTAACTTAGCGCAAACTGCTCCGTTTGAAGCGCAGCTTCGTCCTACTGCATTAGATACGTCCGTTTAAGCTTCCTGGATGTGCAGACACGCGTTTCAAGCGCAAATTAGCGGATACTGCTTCGTTTGAAGCCCTGCTTCGTGCTACGGCATTTGGAACGTCCGATAAAGGTTTCTGGATGTTCAGACACGCGAATCAAGCTTGACTTAGCGGATACCGCTTCGTTTGAAGCGCTGCTTCGTGCTACGGTACCGGAAACGTCCAATTGAGCTTCCTGATCGAGCAGACACGTGTTTGAAGCGTAACTTAGCGCAAACTGCTCCGTTTGAAGCGCTGCTTTGTCCCACGGCATCAGGTACGTCCGATCAAGCTTCTTGAATGTGCAGACACGCGTTTCAAGCTTTACTTAGCGCAAACTGCTCCGTTTCAGGCGCTGATTCGTCCTACGGCATCTGGTACGTTCGATAGAGCTTCCTGGTCGTGCAGACACGTGTTTCAAGCGTAACTTAGCGGATACTGCTCCGTTTGAAGCGCTGTTTCGTGCTACGGCATTAGGAACGTCCGATTAAGGTTTCTGGACGTGCAGACACGCTATTCAAGCGTGATTTGCGGATACCGCTTCGTTTGAAGCGCTGCTTCGTGCTCCGGTATTGGAAACGTCCAATTAAGCTTCCTGGTCGTGCAGACACGTGTTTCAAGCGTAACTTAGCGGATACTGCTCCGTTTGAAGCGCTGTTTCGTGCTACGGCATCAGCTACGTCCAATTGAGCTTTCTGGTCGTGCAGACACGTGTTTTAAGCGAAACTTACCGGATACTGCTGTGTTTGAAGCGCTGCTTCGTGCTACGGCATCAGGAACGTCCGATTAAGGTTTCTGGACGTGCAAACACGCGTTTCAAGCGTGATTTGCGGATACCGCTTCGTTTGAAGCGCTGCTTCGTGCTACGGTACCGGAAACGTCCAATTGAGCTTCCTGATCGTGCAGACACGTGTTCAAAGCATAACTTTGCGGATACTGCTCCGTTTGAAGCGCTGATTCGTGCTTCGGCATCCGGTACGTCCGATCAAGCTTCTCGGATGCGCAGTTACGCGTTTCAAGTTTTACTTACCGCATACATCTCCGTTTCAGGCGCTGATTCGTCCTACGGCATCAGGTACGACCAATTGAGCTTTCTGGATGTGCAGACACGCGTAATAAGCGTGACTTAGCGGATGCCGCTTCGTTTGAAGCGCTGATCCGTGCTACGGTATCGAAAACGTCCAATTGAGCTTCCTGATCGTGCAGACACGTGATTGAAGCGAAACTTAGCGCAAACTGCTCCGTTTGAAGCGCTGCTTCGTTCTACGGCATCAGGTACGTCCGATCAAACTTTTTGGATGTGCAGACACGCGTTTTAAGCGTAACTTAGCGCATACTGCTCCGTTCGAAGCGTTGATTAGTGCACGGCATCAGGTACGACCAATTGAGCTTCCTGGATGTGCAGACACGCGTTTCAAGCGCAACTTAGCGGATACTGCTTCGTTTGAAGCGCTGCTTCGTGCTACGGCATCAGGAACGTCCAATTAAGGTTTCTGGACGTGCAGACACGCTATTCAAGCGTGATTTGCGGATACCGCTTCGTTTGAAGCGCTGCTTCGTGCTCCGGTATTGGAAACGTCCAATTAAGCTTCCTGGTCGTGCAGACACGTGTTTCAAGCGTAACTTAGCGGATACTGCTCCGTTTGAAGCGCTGTTTCGTGCTACGGCATCAGGAACGTCATATTAAGGTTCTTGTATGTTCAGACACGCAAATCAAGCGTAACTTAGCGGATACCGCTTCGTTTGAAGCGCTGCTTCGTGCTACGGTACCGGAAACGTCCAATTGAGCTTCCTGATCGAGCAGACATGTGTTTGAAGCGAAACTTAGCGCAAACGGCTCCGTTTGAAGCGCTGCTTCGTTCTACGGCATCAGGTACGTCCGATCAAGCTTTTTGGATGTGCAGACACGCGTTCCAAGCGTAGCTTAGCGCATACTGCTCCGTTCGAAGCGTTGATTAGTGCTACGGCATCAGGTACGACCAATTGAGCTTCCTGGATGTGCAGACACGCGTTTCAAGCGCAACTTAGCGGATACTGCTTCGTTTGAAGCGCTGCTTCGTGCTACGGCATCAGGAACGTCCGATTAAGGTTTCTGGACGTGCAAACACGCGTTTCAAGCGTGATTTGCGGATACCGCTTCGTTTGAAGCGCTGCTTCGTGCTACGGTACCGGAAACGTCCAATTGAGCTTCCTGATCGTGCAGACACGTGTTCAAAGCATAACTTAGCGGATACTGCTCCGTTTGAAGTGCTGATTCGTGCTTCGGCATCCAGTACGTCCGATCAAGCTTCTCGGATGCGCAGATACGCGTTTCAAGTTTTACTTACCGCATAAATCTCCTTTTAAGGCGCTGATTCGTCCTACGGTATCAGGTACGACCAATTGAGCTTTCTGGATGTGCAGACACACGTAATAAGCGTGACTTAGCGGATGCCGCTTCGTTTGAAGCGCTGATCCGTGCTACGGTATCGAAAACGTCCAATTGAGCTTCCTGATCGTGCAGACACGTGATTGAAGCGAAACTTAGCGCAAACTGCTCCGTTTGAAGCGCTGCTTCGTTCTACGGCATCAGGTACGTCCGATCAAACTTTTTGGATGTGCAGACACGCGTTTTAAGCGTAACTTAGCGCATACTGCTCCGTTCGAAGCGTGTATTAGTGCACGGCATCAGGTACGACCAATTGAGCTTCCTGGATGTGCAGACACGCGTTTCGAGCGCAACTTAGCGGATACTGCTTCGTTTGAAGCGCTGCTTCGTGCTACGGCATCAGGAACGTCCGATTAAGGTTTCTGGACGTGCAGACACGCTATTCAAGCGTGATTTGCGGATACCGCTTCGTTTGAAGCGCTGCTTCGTGCTCCGGTATTGGAAACGTCCAATTAAGCTTCCTGGTCGTGCAGACACGTGTTTCAAGCGTAACTTAGCGGATACTGCTCCGTTTGAAGCGCTGTTTCGTGCTACGGCATCAGGAACGTCATATTAAGGTTCTTGTATGTTCAGACACCCAAATCAAGCGTAACTTAGCGGATACCGCTTCGTTTGAAGCGCTGCTTCGTGCTACGGTACCGGAAACGTCCAATTGAGCTTCCTGATCGTGCAGACACGTGATTGAAGCGAAACTTAGCGCAAACGGCTCCGTTTGAAGCGCTGCTTCGTTCTACGGCATCAGGTACGTCCGATCAAGCTTTTTGGATGTGCAGACACGCGTTCCAAGCGTAGCTTAGCGCATACTGCTCCGTTCGAAGCGTTGATTAGTGCTACGGCATCAGGTACGACCAATTGAGCTTCCTGGATGTGCAGACACGCGTTTCAAGCGCAACTTAGCGGATACTGCTTCGTTTGAAGCGCTGCTTCGTGCTACGGCATCAGGAACGTCCGATTAAGGTTTCTGGACGTGCAAACACGCGTTTCAAGCGTGATATGCGGATACCGCTTCGTTTGAAGCGCTGCTTCGTGCTACGGTACCGGAAACGTCCAATTGAGCTTCCTGATCGTGCAAACACGTGTTTGAAGCATAACATAGCGACAACTACTCCGTTCGAAGCGCTGATTTGTGCTTCGGCATCCGGTACGTCCGATCAAGCTTCTCGGATGTGCAGATACGCGTTTCAAGTTTTATTTAGCGCATAAATCTCCTTTTAAGGCGCTGATTCGTCCTACGGCATCAGGTACGACCAATTGAGCTTCCTGGATGTGCAGACACGCGTAATAAGCGTGACTTAGCGGATACCGCTTCGTTTGAAGCGCTGATCCGTGCTACGGTATCGGAAACGTCCAATTGAGCTTCCTGGTCGTGCAGACACGTGTTTGAAGCGAAACTTAGCGCAAACTGCTCCGTTTCAAGCGCTGCTTCGTCCAAAGGCATCAGGTACGTCCGATCAAGCTTCTTGGATGTGCAGACACGCGTTTGAAGCGAAACCTAGCGCAAAACGCTCCGTTTGAAGCGCTGCTTTGTCCTACGGCATCAGCTACGTCCGTTTGTGCTTCCTGCATGTGCAGACACGCATTTCAAGCGCAACTTTGCGGATACTGCTTCGTGCTACGGCATCAGGAACGTCCGATTAAGGTTTCTGGACGTGCAGACACGCTTTTCAAGCGTGATTTGCGGATACCGCTTCGTTTAAAGCGCTGCTTCGTGCTCCGGTATTGGAAACGTCCAATTGAGCTTCCTGATCGTGCAGACACGTGTTTGAAGCATAACATAGCGCAAACTACTCCGTTTGAAGCGCTGCTTTGTCCTTCGGCATCCGGTACGTCCGATCAAGCTTCTCGGATATGCAGACACGCGTTTCAAGCTTTACTTAGCGCAGACTGCTCCGTTTCAGGCGCTGATTCGTCCTACAGCATCAGGTACGACCAATTGAGCTCCCTGGATGTGCAGACACGCGTAATAAGCGCGACTTAGCGGATACCGCTTCGTTTGAAGCGCTGATCCGTGCTACGGTATCGGAAACGTCCAATTGAGCTTCCTGATCGTGCAGACACGTGTTTGAAGCGTAACTTAGCGCAAAGTGCTCCGTTTGAAGCGCTGCGTTGTCCTACGGCATCTGCTACGTCCGATCAAGCTTCTTGGATGTGCAGACACGCGTTTCAAGCGTAACTTAGCGGATACTGCTTCGTTTGAAGCGCTGCTTCGTGTTATGGCATCAGGAACGTCCGATTAAGGTTTCTGGACGTGCAGACACGCGTTTCAAGCGAGATTTGCGGATACCGCTTCGTTTGAAGCGCTGCTTCGTGCTACGGTACCGGAAACGTCCAATTGAGCTTCCTGATCGTGCAGACACGTGTTTGAAGCATAACATAGCGCAAACTACTCCGTTTGAAGCGCTGCTTTGTCCTTCGGCATCCGGTACGTCCGATCAAGCTTCTCGGATATGCAGACACGCGTTTCAAGCTTTACTTAGCGAAGACTGCTCCGTTTCAGGCGCTGATTCGTCCTACGGCATCAGGTACGACCAATTGAGCTTCCTGGATGTGCAGACACGCGTAATATGCGCGACTTAGCGGATACCGCTTCGTTTGAAGCGCTGATCCGTGCTACGGTATCGGAAACGTCCAATTGAGCTTCCTGATCGTGCAGGCACGTGTTTGAAGCGTAACTTAGCGCAAACTGCTCCGTTTGAAGCGCTGCTTCGTTCTACGGCATTAGGTACGTCCGATCAAGCTTTTTGGACGTGCAGACACGTGTTTGAAGCGTAACTTAGCGCATACCGCTCCGTTCGAGGCGCTGATTCGTGTTACGGTATCAGCTACGTCCAATTGAGCTTTCTGATCGTGCAGACATGTGTTTGAAGAGTAACTTAGCGCAAACCGCTCCGTTTGAAGCGCTGCATCGTCCTACGGCATCAGGTACGTCCGATCTAGCTTCTTGGATGTGCCGACACGCGTTTCAAGCGAAACTTAGCGCATACTGGTCCGTTCGAAGCGCTGAATCGTGCTTCGGTATCAGAAACGTCCAATTGAGCTTCCTGATCGTGCAGACACGTGTTTGAAGCGTAACTTAGCTCAAACCGCTCCGTTTGAAGCGCTGTTTCGTCCTACGGAATCAGGTATATCCGATCAAGCTTCTTGGATGTGCAGACACGCGTTTCAAGCATAACTTAGCGCATACTGACCCGTTTCAAGCGCTGCTTCGTGCTACGGCAACAGCTACGCCCAATTGAGCTTCCTGGTCGTGCAGACCCGCGTTTTTATTGTAACTTAGTGCATTTAGCTCCTTCCAAGGCGCTGATTCGTCCTATGGCATCAGGTACGTCCGATTAAGCTTCTTGGATGTGCAGACACACGTTTCCAGCGTAACTTAGCGCATACTGCTCCGTTTAAAGCGCTGATTCGTTTTACGGCATCTGATACGTCCGATAGAGCTTCCTGGTCGTGCAGACACGTGTTTGAGAGTAACGTAGCTCGTACTGCGCCGTTTGAAGCGCTGATTTGCCATACGGCATTAGATACATCCGATTAAGCTTCTTGGAATTGCAGACACGCGTTATAAGCGTAACGTAGCTCAAACTGCTCCGTTTAAAATGCTGATTTGTCCCAAGACATGAGATACGTGCAATAAAGCTTCCTCGATTGGCAAACACGCGTTTCAAGCGTAACTTAGCGCATACTGCTCCGTTTAAAGCGCTGATTCGTTTTAAGGCATCTGATACGTCCGATAGAGCTTCCTGGTCGTGCAGACACGTGTTTGAGAGTAACGTAGCTCGTACTGCGCCGTTTGAAGCGCTGATTTGCCATACGGCATCAGATACATCCGATTAAGCTTCTTGGAATTGCAGACACGCGTTATAAGCGTAACGTAGCTCAAACTGCTCCGTTCAAATGCTGATTTGTCCTACAGCATCAGATACGTCCAATAAAGCTTCCTCGATTGGCAAACACGCGTGTTAAGCGTAACTTACCGCATACTGCTCCGTTTGAAGCGCTGATGCGTGCAACGGCAACCGCTACGTCCAATTGAGCGTCCTTGTCGTGCAGACACGCGTTTTAATCGTAACTTAGCGCATTTTGCTCCTTGCAAGGCGATGATTCGTCCTACGGCATCAAATACGTCCGATTTAGCTTCTTGGATGTGCAGACACGCGTTTCAAGCGTAACTTAGCGCATACTGCTCCGTTTAAAGCGCTGATTCGTCCTACGGCATCTAATACGTCCGATAGAGCTTCCTGGTCGTGCAGACACGTGTTTTGAGCGTAACGTAGCTCGTACTGCGCCGTTTGAAGCGCTGATTCGTCCTATGGCATCAGATACGTCCGATTAAGTTTCTTGGATGTGCAGACACGCGTTTCAAGCGTAACTTAGCGCATACTGCTCCATTTAAAGTGCTGTTTCGTTCTACGGCATCTGATACGTCCGATAGAGCTTCCTGGTCGTGCAGACACGTGTTTTGAGAGTAACGTAGCTCGTACTGCGCCGTTCGAAGCGCTGATTTGCCATACGGCATCAGATACATCCGATTGAGCTATTTGGAATTGCAGACACGCGTTATAAGCGTAACGTAGCTCGAACCGCTCCGTTTGAAATGCTGATTTGTCCTACGGCATCAGATACGTCCAATAAAGCTTCCTCGATTGGCAAACACGCGTGTCAAGCGTAACTTAGCGCATACTGCTCCGTTTGAAGCGCTGGTTCGTGCAACGGCAACCGCTACGTCCAATTAAGCGTTCTTGTCGTGCAGACACGCGTTTTAATCGTAACTTAGCGCATTTTGCTACTTTCAAGGCGATGATTCGTCCTACGGCATCAAATACGTCCGATTAAGCTTCTTGGATGTGCAGACACGCGTTTCAAGCGTAACTTAGCGCATACTGCTCCGTTTAAAGCGCTGATTCGTCCTACAGCATCTGATACGTCCGATAGAGCTTCCTGGTCGTGCAGACACGTGTTTTGAGCGTAACGTAGCTCGTACTGCGCCGTTTGAAGCGCTGATTTGCCATACGGCATCAGATACATCCGATTAAGCTTCTTGGAATTGCAGACACGCGTTATAAGCGTAACGTAGCTCAAACTGCTCCGTTCAAATGCTGATTTGTCCTACAGCATCAGATACGTCCAATAAAGCTTCCTCGATTGGCAAACACGCGTGTTAAGCGTAACTTAGCGCATACTGCTCCGTTTGAAGCGCTGATGCGTGCAACGGCAACCGCTACGTCCAATTGAGCGTCCTTGTCGTGCAGACACGCGTTTTAATCGTAACTTAGCGCATTTTGCTCCTTGCAAGGCGATGATTCGTCCTACGGCATCAAATACGTCCGATTTACCTTCTTGGATGTGCAGACACGCGTTTCAAGCGTAACTTAGCGCATACTGCTCCGTTTAAAGCGCTGATTCGTCCTACGGCATCTAATACGTCCGATAGAGCTTCCTGGTCGTGCAGACACGTGTTTTGAGCGTAACGTAGCTCGTACTGCGCCGTTTGAAGCGCTGATTCGTTCTATGGCATCAGATACATCCGATTAAGCTTCTTGGATTTGCAGACACGCGTTAGAAGCGTAATGTAGCTCAAGCTGCTCCGTTTAAAATACTGATTTGTCCTACGGCATCAGATACGTCCAATAAAGCTTCCTCGATTGGCAAACACGCGTGTTAAGCGTAACTTACCGCATACTGCTCCGTTTGAAGCGCTGATTCGTGCAACGGCAACCGCTACGTCCAATTGAGCGTCCTTGTCGTGCAGACACGCGTTTCAATCGTAACTTAGCGCATTTTGCTACTTTCAAGGCGATGATTCGTCCTACGGCATCAAATACGTCCGATTAAGCTTCTTGGATGTGCAGACACGCGTTTCAAGCGTAACTTAGCGCATACTGCTCCGTTTAAAGCGCTGATTCGTCCTACAGCATCTGATACGTCCGATAGAGCTTCCTGGTCGTGCAGACACGTGTTTTGAGCGTAACGTAGCTCGTACTGCGCCGTTTGAAGCGCTGATTTGCCATACGGCATCAGATACATCCGATTAAGCTTCTTGGAATTGCAGACACGCGTTATAAGCGTAACGTAGCTCAAACTGCTCCGTTCAAATGCTGATTTGTCCTACAGCATCAGATACGTCCAATAAAGCTTCCTCGATTGGCAAACACGCGTGTTAAGCGTAACTTAGCGCATACTGCTCCGTTTGAAGCGCTGATGCGTGCAACGGCAACCGCTACGTCCAATTGAGCGTCCTTGTCGTGCAGACACGCGTTTTAATCGTAACTTAGCGCATTTTGCTCCTTGCAAGGCGATGATTCGTCCTACGGCATCAAATACGTCCGATTTAGCTTCTTGGATGTGCAGACACGCGTTTCAAGCGTAACTTAGCGCATACTGCTCCGTTTAAAGCGCTGATTCGTCCTACGGCATCTAATACGTCCGATAGAGCTTCCTGGTCGTGCAGACACGTGTTTTGAGCGTAACGTAGCTCGTACTGCGCCGTTTGAAGCGCTGATTCGTTCTATGGCATCAGATACATCCGATTAAGCTTCTTGGATTTGCAGACACGCGTTAGAAGCGTAATGTAGCTCAAGCTGCTCCGTTTAAAATACTGATTTGTCCTACGGCATCAGATACGTCCAATAAAGCTTCCTCGATTGGCAAACACGCGTGTTAAGCGTAACTTACCGCATACTGCTCCGTTTGAAGCGCTGATTCGTGCAACGGCAACCGCTACGTCCAATTGAGCGTCCTTGTCGTGCAGACACGCGTTTCAATCGTAACTTAGCGCATTTTGCTACTTTCAAGGCGATGATTCGTCCTACGGCATCAAATACGTCCGATTAAGCTTCTTGGATGTGCAGACACGCGTTTCAAGCGTAACTTAGCGCATACTGCTCCGTTTAAAGCGCTGATTCGTCCTACAGCATCTGATACGTCCGATAGAGCTTCCTGGTCGTGCAGACACGTGTTTTGAGCGTAACGTAGCTCGTACTGCGCCGTTTGAAGCGCTGATTTGCCATACGGCATCAGATACATCCGATTAAGCTTCTTGGAATTGCAGACACGCGTTATAAGCGTAACGTAGCTCAAACTGCTCCGTTCAAATGCTGATTTGTCCTACAGCATCAGATACGTCCAATAAAGCTTCCTCGATTGGCAAACACGCGTGTTAAGCGTAACTTAGCGCATACTGCTCCGTTTGAAGCGCTGATGCGTGCAACGGCAACCGCTACGTCCAATTGAGCGTCCTTGTCGTGCAGACACGCGTTTTAATCGTAACTTAGCGCATTTTGCTCCTTGCAAGGCGATGATTCGTCCTACGGCATCAAATACGTCCGATTTAGCTTCTTGGATGTGCAGACACGCGTTTCAAGCGTAACTTAGCGCATACTGCTCCGTTTAAAGCGCTGATTCGTCCTACGGCATCTAATACGTCCGATAGAGCTTCCTGGTCGTGCAGACACGTGTTTTGAGCGTAACGTAGCTCGTACTGCGCCGTTTGAAGCGCTGATTCGTTCTATGGCATCAGATACATCCGATTAAGCTTCTTGGAATTGCAGACACGCGTTAGAAGCGTAATGTAGCTCAAGCTGCTCCGTTTAAAATACTGATTTGTCCTACGGCATCAGATACGTCCAATAAAGCTTCCTCGATTGGCAAACACGCGTGTTAAGCGTAACTTACCGCATACTGCTCCGTTTGAAGCGCTGATTCGTGCAACGGCAACCGCTACGTCCAATTGAGCGTCCTTGTCGTGCAGACACGCGTTTCAATCGTAACTTAGCGCATTTTGCTACTTTCAAGGCGATGATTCGTCCTACGGCATCAAATACGTCCGATTAAGCTTCTTGGATGTGCAGACACGCGTTTCAAGCGTAACTTAGCGCATACTGCTCCGTTTAAAGCGCTGATTCGTCCTACAGCATCTGATACGTCCGATAGAGCTTCCTGGTCGTGCAGACACGTGTTTTGAGCGTAACGTAGCTCGTACTGCGCCGTTTGAAGCGCTGATTTGCCATACGGCATCAGATACATCCGATTAAGCTTCTTGGAATTGCAGACACGCGTTATAAGCGTAACGTAGCTCAAACTGCTCCGTTCAAATGCTGATTTGTCCTACAGCATCAGATACGTCCAATAAAGCTT
This sequence comes from Plasmopara viticola, assembly GCA_001695595.3. Classification (NCBI taxonomy): domain Eukaryota; phylum Oomycota; class Peronosporomycetes; order Peronosporales; family Peronosporaceae; genus Plasmopara; species Plasmopara viticola. The sequence continues at coordinate 37,835 of MBPM02000139.1, read as the reverse complement.
CCTCGATTGGCAAACACGCGTGTTAAGCGTAACTTAGCGCATACTGCTCCGTTTGAAGCGCTGATGCGTGCAACGGCAACCGCTACGTCCAATTGAGCGTCCTTGTCGTGCAGACACGCGTTTTAATCGTAACTTAGCGCATTTTGCTCCTTGCAAGGCGATGATTCGTCCTACGGCATCAAATACGTCCGATTTAGCTTCTTGGATGTGCAGACACGCGTTTCAAGCGTAACTTAGCGCATACTGCTCCGGTTAAAGCGCTGATTCGTCCTACGGCATCTAATACGTCCGATAGAGCTTCCTGGTCGTGCAGACACGTGTTTTGAGCGTAACGTAGCTCGTACTGCGCCGTTTGAAGCGCTGATTCGTTCTATGGCATCAGATTCGTCCGATTAAGTTTCTTGGATGTGCAGACACGCGTTTCAAGCGTAACTTAGCGCATACTGCTCCATTTAAAGTGCTGTTTCGTTCTACGGCATCTGATACGTCGATAGAGCTTCCTGGTCGTGCAGACACGTGTTTAGAGCTTAACGTAGCTCGTACTGCGTCGTTTGAAGCGCTGATTTGCCATACGGCATCAGATACATCCGATTAAGCTTCTTGGAATTGCAGACACGCGTTATAAGCGTAACGTAGCTCAAACAGCTCCGTTTGACAAGCTTATTTGTCCTACGGCATCAGATACGTCCAAAAAAGCTTCCTCGATTGGCAGACACGCGTTTTAATCGTAACTTAGCGCATTTTGCTCCTTTCAAGGCGATGATTCGTCCTACGGCATCAAATACGTCCGATTAAGCTTCTTGGATGTGCAGACACGCGTTTCAAGCGAATCTTAGCGCATACTGCTCCGTTTAAAGCGCTGATTCGTCCTACGGCATCTGATACGTCCGATAGAGCTTCCTGGTCGTGCAGACACGTGTTTAGAGCTTAACGTAGCTCGTACTGCGTCGTTTGAAGCGCTGATTTGCCCTACGGCATCAGATACATCCGATTAAGCTTCTTGGAATTGCAGACACGCGTTATAAGCGTAACGTAGCTCAACAGCTCCGTTTGAAATGCTTATTTGTCCAACGGCATCAGATACGTCCAATAAAGCTTCCTCGATTGGCAAACACGCGTGTTAAGCGTAACTTAGCGCATACTGCTCCGTTTGAAGCGCTGATTCGTGCAACGGCAACCGCTACGTCCAATTGAGCGTCCTTGTCGTGCAGACACGCGTTTCAATCGTAACTTAGCGCATTTTGCTCCTTGCAAGGCGATGATTCGTCCTACGGCATCAGATAGGTCCGATTGAGCTTCTTGGATGTGCAGACACGCGTTTCAAGCGTAACTTAGCGCATACTGCTCCGTTTAAAGCGCTGATTCGTCCTACGGCATCTAATACGTCCGATAGAGCTTCCTGGTCGTGCAGACACGTGTTTTGAGCGTAACGTAGCTCGTACTGCGCCGTTTGAAGCGCTGATTCGTTCTATGGCATCAGATACGTCCGATTTAGTTTCTTGGATGTGCAGACACGCGTTTCAAGCGTAACTTAGCGCATACTGCTCCATTTAAAGTGCTGTTTCGTTCTACGGCATCTGATACGTCCGATAGAGCTTCCTGGTCGTGCAGACACGTGTTTTGAGAGTAACGTAGCTCGTACTGCGCCGTTTGAAGCGCTGATTTGCCATACGGCATCAGTTACATCCGATTAAGCTACTTGGAATTGCAGACACGCGTTATAAGCGTAACGTAGCTCAAACCGCTCCGTTTGAAATGCTGATTTGTCCTACGGCATCAGATACGTCCAATAAAGCTTCCTCGATTGGCAAACACGCGTGTCAAGCGTAACTTAGCGCATACTGCTCCGTTTGAAGCGCTGGTTCGTGCAGCGGCAACCGCTACGTCCAATTAAGCGTCCTTGTCGTGCAGACACGCGTTTTAATCGTAACTTAGCGCATTTTGCTCCTTTCAAGGCGATGCTTCGTCCTATGGCATCAGATACGTCCGATTAAGCTTCTTGGAAGTGCAGACACGCGTTTCAAGCGTGACTTAGCGCATACTGCTCCGTTTAAAGCGCTGATTCGTCCTACGGCATCTGATACGTCCGATAGAGCTTCCTGGACTTGCAGACACGTGTTTTGAGCGTAACGTAGCTCGTACTGCTCCGTTTGAAGCGCTGATTTGCCTTTCGGCATCAGCTACATCCGATTAAGCTTCTTGGAATTGCAGACACGCGTTATAAGCGTAACGTAGCTTAAACAGCTCCGTTTGACATGCTTATTTGTCCTACGGCATCAGATACGTCCAATAAAGCTTCCTCGATTGGCAGACACGCGTTTTAATCGTAACTTAGCGCATTTTGCTCCTTTCAAGGCGATGATTCGTCCTACGGCATCAAATACGTCTGTTTAAGCTTCTTGGATGTGCAGACACGCGTTTCAAGCGAATCTTAGCGCATACTGCTCCGTTTAAAGCGCTGATTTTTCCTACGGCATCTGATACGTCCGATAGAGCTTCCTGGTCGTGCAGACACGTGTTTAGAGCTTAACGTAGCTCGTACTGCGTCGTTTGAAGCGCTGATTTGCCCTACGGCATCAGGTACATCCGATTAAGCTTCTTGGAATTGCAGACACGCGTTATAAGCGTAACGTACCTCAACAGCTCCGTTTGACATGCTTATTTGTCCAACGGCATCAGATACGTCCAATAAAGCTTCCTCGATTGGCAAACACGCGTGTTAAGCGTAACTTACCGCATACTGCTCCGTTTGAAGCGCTGATTCGTGCAACGGCAACCGCTACGTCCAATTGAGCGTCCTTGTCGTGCAGACACGCGTTTCAATCGTAACTTAGCGCATTTTGCTACTTTCAAGGCGATGATTCGTCCTACGGCATCAAATACGTCCGATTAAGCTTCTTGGATGTGCAGACACGCGTTTCAAGCGTAACTTAGCGCATACTGCTCCGTTTAAAGCGCTGATTCGTCCTACAGCATCTGATACGTCCGATAGAGCTTCCTGGTCGTGCAGACACGTGTTTTGAGCGTAACGTAGCTCGTACAGCTCCGTATGAAGTGCTGATTTGCCCTACGGCATCAGATACATCCGATTAAGCTTCTTGGAATTGCAGACACGCGTTATAAGCGTAACGTAGCTCAAACTGCTCCGTTTGACATGCTGATCTGTCCTACGGCACCAGATACGTCCAATAAAGCTTCCTCGATTGGCTAACACGCGTGTTAAGCGTAACTTAGCGCATACTGCTCCGTTTGAAGCGCTGATTCGTGCAACGGCAACCGCTACGTCCAATTGAGCTTCCTTGTCGTGCAGACACGTGTTTTGAGCATAACGTAGCTCGTACTGCGCCATTTGAAGCGCTGATTTGCCCTACGGCATCAGATACATCCGATTAAGCTTCTTGGAATTGCAGACACGCGTTATAAGCGTAATGTAGCTCAAGCTGCTCCGTTTGAAATGCTGATTTGTCCTACGGCATCAGATACGTCCAATAAAGCTTCCTCGATTGGCAAACACGCGTGTCAAGCGTAACTTAGCGCATACTGCTCCGTTTGAAGCGCTGATTCGTGCAACGGCAACCGCTACGTCCAATTGACCGTCCGTGTCGTGCAGACACGCGTTTTAATCGTAACTTAGCGCATCTTGCTCCTTTCAAGGCGCTGATTCGTCCCTCGGCATCAGATAGGTCCGATTGAGCTTCTTGGATGTGCAGACACGCGTTTCAAGCGTAACTTATCGCATACTGCTCCATTTTGGGCGCTGCTTCGTCCTACGGCATCTGATACGTCCGATAGAGCTTCCTGGACTTGCAGACACGTTTTTTGAGCTTAACGTAGCTCGTACTGCGCCGTTTGAAGCGCTGATTTGCCCTACGGCATCAGATACATCCGATTAAGCTTCTTGGAATTGCAGACACGCGTTTCAAGCGTAACTTATCGCATACTGCTCCGTTTAAAGCGCTGATTCGTCCTACGGCATCTGATACGTCCGATAGAGCTTCCTGGACTTGCAGACACGTTTTTTGAGCTTAACGTAGCTCGTACTGCGCCGTTTGAAGCGCTGATTTGCCCTACGGCATCAGATACATCCGATTAAGCTTCTTGGAATTGCAGACACGCGTTATAAGTGTAACGTAGCTCAAACTGCTCCGTTTGAAATGCTGATCTGTCCTACGGCATCAGATACGTCCAATAAAGCTTCCTCGATTGGCAAACACGCGTGTTAAGCGTAACTTAGCGCATACTGCTCCGTTTAAAGCGCTGATTCGTGCAACGGCAACCGCTACGTCCAATTGAGCTTTCTTGTCGTGCAGACACGTGTTTTGAGCGTAACGTAGCTCGTACTTCGCCGTTTGAAGCGCTGATTTGCCCTACGCCATCAGATACATCCGATTAAGCTTCTTGGAATTGCAGACACGCGTTATAAGCGTAATGAATCTCAAGCTGCTCCGTTTGAAATGCTGATTTGTCCTACGGCATCAGATACGTCCAATAAAGCTTCCTCGGTTGGCAAACACGCGTGTCAAGCGTAACTTAGCGCATGCTGCTCCGTTTGAAGCGCTCATTCGTGCAACGGCAACCGCTACGTCCAATTGAGCGTCCTTGTCGTGTAGACACGCGTTTTAATCGTAACTTAGCGCATTTTGCTCCTATCAAGGCGCTGATTCGTCCTATGGCATCAGATACGTCCGATCATGTTTCTTGGATGTGCAGACACGCGTTTCGAGCGTAACTTAGCGCATACTGCTCCATTTAAAGTGCTGTTTCGTTCTACGGCATCTGATACGTCCGACAGAGCTTTCTGGTCGTGCAGACACGTGTTTCGAGCTTAACGTAGCTCGTACTGCGCCGTTTGAAGCGCTGTTTGCCCTACGGCATCAGATACATCCGATTAAGCTTCTTGGAATTGCAGACACGCGTTACAAGTGTAACGTAGCTCAAACTGCTCCGTTTGAAATGCTGATCTGTCCTACGGCATCAGATACGTCCAATAAAGCTTCCTCGATTGGCAAACACGCGTGTTAAGCGTAACTTAGCGCATACTGCTCCGTTTAAAGCGCTGATTCGTGCAACGGCAACCGCTACGTCCAATTGAGCTTCCTTGTCGTGCAGACACGTGTATTGAGCGTAACGTAGCTCGTACTGCGCCGTTTGAAGCGCTGATTTGCCCTACGGCATCAGATACATCCGATTAAGCTTCTTGGAATTGCAGACACGCGTTAGAAGCGTAATGTAGCTCAAGCTGCTCCGTTTAAAATACTGATTTGTCCTACGGCATCAGATACGTCCAATAAAGCTTCCTCGATTGGCAAACACGCGTGTTAAGCGTAACTTAGCGCATACTGCTCCGTTTGAAGCGCTGATTCGTGCAACGGCAACCGCTACGTCCAATTGAGCGTCCATGTCGTGCAGACACGCGTTTTAATCGTAACTTAGCGCATCTTGCTCCTTTCAAGGCGCTGATTCGTCCCTCGGCATCAGATAGGCCCGATTGAGCTTCTTGGGTGTGCAGACACGCGTTTCAAGCGTAACTTAGCGCATACTGCTCCGTTTAAAGCGCTGATTCGTCCTACAGCATCTGATACGTCCGATAGAGCTTCCTGGTCGTGCAGACACGTGTTTTGATCGTAACGTAGCTCGTACTGCGCCGTTTGAAGCGCTGATTCGTTCTATGGCATCAGATACATCCGATTAAGCTTCTTGGAATTGCAGACACGCGTTAGAAGCGTAATGTAGCTCAAGCTGCTCCGTTTAAAATACTGATTTGTCCTACGGCATCAGATACGTCCAATAAAGCTTCCTCGATTGGCAAACACGCGTGTTAAGCGTAACTTACCGCATACTGCTCCGTTTGAAGCGCTGATTCGTGCAACGGCAACCGCTACGTCCAATTGAGCGTCCTTGTCGTGCAGACACGCGTTTCAATCGTAACTTAGCGCATTTTGCTACTTTCAAGGCGATGATTCGTCCTACGGCATCAAATACGTCCGATTAAGCTTCTTGGATGTGCAGACACGCGTTTCAAGCGTAACTTAGCGCATACTGCTCCGTTTAAAGCGCTGATTCGTCCTACAGCATCTGATACGTCCGATAGAGCTTCCTGGTTGTGCAGACACGTGTTTTGAGCGTAACGTAGCTCGTACAGCTCCGTATGAAGTGCTGATTTGCCCTACGGCATCAGATACATCCGATTGAGCTTCTTGGAATTGCAGACACGCGTTATAAGCGTAACGTAGCTCAAACTGCTCCGTTTGACATGCTGATCTGTCCTACGGCACCAGATACGTCCAATAAAGCTTCCTCGATTGGCTAACACGCGTGTTAAGCGTAACTTAGCGCATACTGCTCCGTTTGAAGCGCTGATTCGTGCAACGGCAACCGCTACGTCCAATTGAGCTTCCTTGTCGTGCAGACACGTGTTTTGAGCATAACGTAGCTCGTACTGCGCCGTTTGAAGCGCTGATTTGCCCTACGGCATCAGATACATCGATTAAGCTTCTTGGAATTGCAGACACGCGTTATAAGCGTAACGTAGCTCGAACCGCTCCGTTTGAAATGCTGATTTGTCCTACGGCATCAGATACGTCCAATAAAGCTTACTCGATTGGCAAACACGCGTGTCAAGCGTAACTTAGCGCATACTGCTCCGTTTGAAGCGCTGATTCGTGCAACGGCAACCGCTACGTCCAATTGACCGTCCGTGTCGTGCAGACACGCGTTTTAATCGTAACTTAGCGCATCTTGCTCCTTTCAAGGCGCTGATTCGTCCCTCGGCATCAGATAGGTCCGATTGAGCTTCTTGGATGTGCAGACACGCGTTTCAAGCGTAACTTATCGCATACTGCTCCGTTTAAAGCGCTGATTCGTCCTACGGCATCTGATACGTCCGATAGAGCTTCCTGGACTTGCAGACACGTTTTTTGAGCTTAACGTAGCTCGTACTGCGCCGTTTGAAGCGCTGATTTGCCCTACGGCATCAGATACATCCGATTAAGCTTCTTGGAATTGCAGACACGCGTTATAAGCGTAACGTAGCTCAAACTGCTCCGTTTGACATGCTGATCTGTCCTACGGCACCAGATACGTCCAATAAAGCTTCCTCGATTGGCTAACACGCGTGTTAAGCGTAACTTAGCGCATACTGCTCTGTTTGAAGCGCTGATTCGTGCAACGGCAACCGCTACGTCCAATTGAGCTTCCTTGTCGTGCAGACACGTGTTTTGAGCGTAACGTAGCTCGTACTGCGCCGTTTGAAGCGCTGATTTGCCCTACGGCATCAGATACGTCCGATTAAGCTTCTTGGAATTGCAGACACGCGTTATAAGTGTAACGTAGCTCAAACTGCTCCGTTTGAAATGCTGATCTGTCCTACGGCATCAGAAACGTCCAATAAAGCTTCCTCGATTGGCAAACACGCGTGTCAAGCGTAACTTAGCGCATACTGCTCCGTTTGAAGCGCTGATTCGTGCAACGGCATCTAATACGTCCAATTGATCTTGCTGGACGTGCAGGCACGCGTTCCAAGCGTAGCTTAGCGCATTCTGCTCCGTTTGAAGCGCTGATTCGTGCTACGGCATCAGATACGTCGAATTGAGCTTCCTGGACGTGCAGACACGCGTTCCAAGCGTAGCTTAGCGCAGACTGCTCCGTAAGAAGCGCTGATTCGTGCTACGGCATCAGATACGTCGAATTGAGCTTCCTGGACAAGCAGACACGCGTTCCAAGCGAAACTTAGCGCATTGTGCTCCGTAAGAAGCGCTGATTCGTGCTACTGCATCAGATACGTCGAATTGAGCTTCATGGACGTGCAGACACGCGTTCCAAGCGTAGCTTAGCGCATTATGCTCCGTAAGAAGCGCTGATTCGTGCTACGGCATCAGATACGTCGAATTGAGCTTCATGGACGTGCAGACACGCGTTCCAAGCGTAGCTTAGCGCATTCTGCTCCGTTTGAAGCGCTGATTCGTGCTACGGCATCAGATACGTCGAATTGAGCTTCCTGGACGTGCAGACACGCGTTCCAAGCGTAGCTTAGCGCAGACTGCTCCGTAAGAAGCGCTGATTCGTGCTACGGCATCAGATACGTCGAATTGAGCTTCCTGGACAAGCAGACACGCGTTCAATGCGAAACTTAGCGCATTGTGCTCCGTAAGAAGCGCTGATTCGTGCTACGGCATCAGATACGTCGAATTGAGCTTCCTGGACAAGCAGACACGCGTTCCAAGCGTAGCTTAGCGCATTCTGCTCCGTTTGAAGCGCTGATTCGTGCTACGGCATCAGATACGTCGAATTGAGCTTCCTGGACGTGCAGACACGCGTTCCAAGCGTAGCTTAGCGCATTCTGCTCCGTTTGAAGCGCTGATTCGTGCTACGGCATCAGATACGTCGAATTGAGCTTCCTGGACGTGCAGACACGCGTTCCAAGCGTAGCTTAGCGCATTCTGCTCCGTTTGAAGCGCTGATTCGTGCTACGGCATCAGATACGTCGAATTGAGCTTCCTGGACGTGCAGACACGCGTTCCAAGCGTAGCTTAGCGCATTCTGCTCCGTTTGAAGCGCTGATTCGTGCTACGGCATCAGATACGTCGAATTGAGCTTCCTGGACGTGCAGACACGCGTTCCAAGCGTAGCTTAGCGCATTGTGCTCCGTAAGAAGCGCTGATTCGTGCTACGGCATCAGATACGTCGAATTGAGCTTCCTGGACGTGCAGACACGCGTTCCAAGCGTAGCTTAGCGCATTCTGCTCCGTTTGAAGCGCTGATTCGTGCTACGGCATCAGATACGTCGAATTGAGCTTCCTGGACGTGCAGACACGCGTTCCAAGCGTAGCTTAGCGCATTTTGCTCCGTTTGAAGCGCTGATTCGTGCTACGGCATCAGATACGTCGAATTGAGCTTCCTGGACGTGCAGACACGCGTTCCAAGCGTAGCTTAGCGCATTCTGCTCCGTTTGAAGCGCTGATTCGTGCTACGGCATCAGATACGTCGAATTGAGCTTCCTGGACGTGCAGACACGCGTTCCAAGCGTAGCTTAGCGCATTCTGCTCCGTAAGAAGCGCTGATTCGTGCTACGGCATCAGATACGTCGAATTGAGCTTCCTGGACGTGCAGACACGCGTTCCAAGCGTAGCTTAGCGCATTCTGCTCCGTTTGAAGCGCTGATTCGTGCTACGGCATCAGATACGTCGAATTGAGCTTCCTGGACGTGCAGACACGCGTTCCAAGCGTAGCTTAGCGCATTCTGCTCCGTTTGAAGCGCTGATTCGTGCTACGGCATCAGATACGTCGAATTGAGCTTCCTGGACGTGCAGACACGCGTTCCAAGCGTAGCTTAGCGCATTCTGCTCCGTTTGAAGCGCTGATTCGTGCTACGGCATCAGATACGTCGAATTGAGCTTCCTGGACGTGCAGACACGCGTTCCAAGCGTAGCTTAGCGCATTCTGCTCCGTAAGAAGCGCTGATTCGTGCTACGGCATCAGATACGTCGAATTGAGCTTCCTGGACGTGCAGACACGCGTTCCAAGCGTAGCTTAGCGCATTCTGCTCCGTTTGAAGCGCTGATTCGTGCTACGGCATCAGATACGTCGAATTGAGCTTCCTGGACGTGCAGACACGCGTTCCAAGCGTAGCTTAGCGCATTCTGCTCCGTTTGAAGCGCTGATTCGTGCTACGGCATCAGATACGTCGAATTGAGCTTCCTGGACGTGCAGACACGCGTTCCAAGCGTAGCTTAGCGCATTCTGCTCCGTTTGAAGCGCTGATTCGTGCTACGGCATCAGATACGTCGAATTGAGCTTCCTGGACGTGCAGACACGCGTTCCAAGCGTAGCTTAGCGCATTCTGCTCCGTTTGAAGCGCTGATTCGTGCTACGGCATCAGATACGTCGAATTGAGCTTCCTGGACGTGCAGACACGCGTTCCAAGCGTAGCTTAGCGCATTCTGCTCCGTGAAGCGCTGATTCGTGCTACGGCATCAGATACGTCGAATTGAGCTTCCTGGACGTGCAGACACGCGTTCCAAGCGTAGCTTAGCGCATTCTGCTCCGTTTGAAGCGCTGATTCGTGCTACGGCATCAGATACGTCGAATTGAGCTTCCTGGACGTGCAGACACGCGTTCCAAGCGTAGCTTAGCGCATTCTGCTCCGTAAGAAGCGCTGATTCGTGCTACGGCATCAGATACGTCGAATTGAGCTTCCTGGACGTGCAGACACGCGTTCCAAGCGTAGCTTAGCGCATTCTGCTCCGTTTGAAGCGCTGATTCGTGCTACGGCATCAGATACGTCGAATTGAGCTTCCTGGACGTGCAGACACGCGTTCCAAGCGTAGCTTAGCGCATTCTGCTCCGTAAGAAGCGCTGATTCGTGCTACGGCATCAGATACGTCGAATTGAGCTTCCTGGACGTGCAGACACGCGTTCCAAGCGTAGCTTAGCGCATTCTGCTCCGTAAGAAGCGCTGATTCGTGCTACGGCATCAGATACGTCGAATTGAGCTTCCTGGACGTGCAGACACGCGTTCCAAGCGTAGCTTAGCGCATTGTGCTCCGTTTAAGCGCTGATTCGTGCTACGGCATCAGATACGTCGAATTGAGCTTCCTGGACGTGCAGACACGCGTTCCAAGCGTAGCTTAGCGCATTCTGCTCCGTAAGAAGCGCTGATTCGTGCTACGGCATCAGATACGTCGAATTGAGCTTCCTGGACGTGCAGACACGCGTTCCAAGCGTAGCTTAGCGCATTCTGCTCCGTTTGAAGCGCTGATTCGTGCTACGGCATCAGATACGTCGAATTGAGCTTCCTGGACGTGCAGACACGCGTTCCAAGCGTAGCTTAGCGCATTCTGCTCCGTAAGAAGCGCTGATTCGTGCTACGGCATCAGATACGTCGAATTGAGCTTCCTGGACGTGCAGACACGCGTTCCAAGCGTAGCTTAGCGCATTCTGCTCCGTAAGAAGCGCTGATTCGTGCTACGGCATCAGATACGTCGAATTGAGCTTCCTGGACGTGCAGACACGCGTTCCAAGCGTAGCTTAGCGCATTCTGCTCCGTTTGAAGCGCTGATTCGTGCTACGGCATCAGATACGTCGAATTGAGCTTCCTGGACGTGCAGACACGCGTTCCAAGCGTAGCTTAGCGCATTCTGCTCCGTAAGAAGCGCTGATTCGTGCTACGGCATCAGATACGTCGAATTGAGCTTCCTGGACGTGCAGACACGCGTTCCAAGCGTAGCTTAGCGCATTCTGCTCCGTGAAGCGCTGATTCGTGCTACGGCATCAGATACGTCGAATTGAGCTTCCTGGACGTGCAGACACGCGTTCCAAGCGTAGCTTAGCGCATTCTGCTCCGTTTGAAGCGCTGATTCGTGCTACGGCATCAGATACGTCGAATTGAGCTTCCTGGACGTGCAGACACGCGTTCCAAGCGTAGCTTAGCGCATTCTGCTCCGTAAGAAGCGCTGATTCGTGCTACGGCATCAGATACGTCGAATTGAGCTTCCTGGACGTGCAGACACGCGTTCCAAGCGTAGCTTAGCGCATTCTGCTCCGTAAGAAGCGCTGATTCGTGCTACGGCATCAGATACGTCGAATTGAGCTTCCTGGACGTGCAGACACGCGTTCCAAGCGTAGCTTAGCGCATTCTGCTCCGTAAGAAGCGCTGATTCGTGCTACGGCATCAGATACGTCGAATTGAGCTTCCTGGACGTGCAGACACGCGTTCCAAGCGTAGCTTAGCGCATTCTGCTCCGTGAAGCGCTGATTCGTGCTACGGCATCAGATACGTCGAATTGAGCTTCCTGGACGTGCAGACACGCGTTCCAAGCGTAGCTTAGCGCATTCTGCTCCGTTTGAAGCGCTGATTCGTGCTACGGCATCAGATACGTCGAATTGAGCTTCCTGGACGTGCAGACACGCGTTCCAAGCGTAGCTTAGCGCATTCTGCTCCGTGAAGCGCTGATTCGTGCTACGGCATCAGATACGTCGAATTGAGCTTCCTGGACGTGCAGACACGCGTTCCAAGCGTAGCTTAGCGCATTCTGCTCCGTGAAGCGCTGATTCGTGCTACGGCATCAGATACGTCGAATTGAGCTTCCTGGACGTGCAGACACGCGTTCCAAGCGTAGCTTAGCGCATTCTGCTCCGTAAGAAGCGCTGATTCGTGCTACGGCATCAGATACGTCGAATTGAGCTTCCTGGACGTGCAGACACGCGTTCCAAGCGTAGCTTAGCGCATTCTGCTCCGTTTGAAGCGCTGATTCGTGCTACGGCATCAGATACGTCGAATTGAGCTTCCTGGACGTGCAGACACGCGTTCCAAGCGTAGCTTAGCGCATTCTGCTCCGTAAGAAGCGCTGATTCGTGCTACGGCATCAGATACGTCGAATTGAGCTTCCTGGACGTGCAGACACGCGTTCCAAGCGTAGCTTAGCGCATTCTGCTCCGTTTGAAGCGCTGATTCGTGCTACGGCATCAGATACGTCGAATTGAGCTTCCTGGACGTGCAGACACGCGTTCCAAGCGTAGCTTAGCGCATTCTGCTCCGTGAAGCGCTGATTCGTGCTACGGCATCAGATACGTCGAATTGAGCTTCCTGGACGTGCAGACACGCGTTCCAAGCGTAGCTTAGCGCATTCTGCTCCGTTTGAAGCGCTGATTCGTGCTACGGCATCAGATACGTCGAATTGAGCTTCCTGGACGTGCAGACACGCGTTCCAAGCGTAGCTTAGCGCATTCTGCTCCGTAAGAAGCGCTGATTCGTGCTACGGCATCAGATACGTCGAATTGAGCTTCCTGGACGTGCAGACACGCGTTCCAAGCGTAGCTTAGCGCATTCTGCTCCGTTTGAAGCGCTGATTCGTGCTACGGCATCAGATACGTCGAATTGAGCTTCCTGGACGTGCAGACACGCGTTCCAAGCGTAGCTTAGCGCATTCTGCTCCGTAAGAAGCGCTGATTCGTGCTACGGCATCAGATACGTCGAATTGAGCTTCCTGGACGTGCAGACACGCGTTCCAAGCGTAGCTTAGCGCATTCTGCTCCGTTGAAGCGCTGATTCGTGCTACGGCATCAGATACGTCGAATTGAGCTTCCTGGACGTGCAGACACGCGTTCCAAGCGTAGCTTAGCGCATTCTGCTCCGTAAGAAGCGCTGATTCGTGCTACGGCATCAGATACGTCGAATTGAGCTTCCTGGACGTGCAGACACGCGTTCCAAGCGTAGCTTAGCGCATTCTGCTCCGTTTGAAGCGCTGATTCGTGCTACGGCATCAGATACGTCGAATTGAGCTTCCTGGACGTGCAGACACGCGTTCCAAGCGTAGCTTAGCGCATTCTGCTCCGTTTGAAGCGCTGATTCGTGCTACGGCATCAGATACGTCGAATTGAGCTTCCTGGACGTGCAGACACGCGTTCCAAGCGTAGCTTAGCGCATTCTGCTCCGTAAGAAGCGCTGATTCGTGCTACGGCATCAGATACGTCGAATTGAGCTTCCTGGACGTGCAGACACGCGTTCCAAGCGTAGCTTAGCGCATTCTGCTCCGTGAAGCGCTGATTCGTGCTACGGCATCAGATACGTCGAATTGAGCTTCCTGGACGTGCAGACACGCGTTCCAAGCGTAGCTTAGCGCATTCTGCTCCGTAAGAAGCGCTGATTCGTGCTACGGCATCAGATACGTCGAATTGAGCTTCCTGGACGTGCAGACACGCGTTCCAAGCGTAGCTTAGCGCATTCTGCTCCGTTTGAAGCGCTGATTCGTGCTACGGCATCAGATACGTCGAATTGAGCTTCCTGGACGTGCAGACACGCGTTCCAAGCGTAGCTTAGCGCATTCTGCTCCGTAAGAAGCGCTGATTCGTGCTACGGCATCAGATACGTCGAATTGAGCTTCCTGGACGTGCAGACACGCGTTCCAAGCGTAGCTTAGCGCATTCTGCTCCGTGAAGCGCTGATTCGTGCTACGGCATCAGATACGTCGAATTGAGCTTCCTGGACGTGCAGACACGCGTTCCAAGCGTAGCTTAGCGCATTCTGCTCCGTAAGAAGCGCTGATTCGTGCTACGGCATCAGATACGTCGAATTGAGCTTCCTGGACGTGCAGACACGCGTTCCAAGCGTAGCTTAGCGCATTCTGCTCCGTTTGAAGCGCTGATTCGTGCTACGGCATCAGATACGTCGAATTGAGCTTCCTGGACGTGCAGACACGCGTTCCAAGCGTAGCTTAGCGCATTCTGCTCCGTAAGAAGCGCTGATTCGTGCTACGGCATCAGATACGTCGAATTGAGCTTCCTGGACGTGCAGACACGCGTTCCAAGCGTAGCTTAGCGCATTCTGCTCCGTAAGAAGCGCTGATTCGTGCTACGGCATCAGATACGTCGAATTGAGCTTCCTGGACGTGCAGACACGCGTTCCAAGCGTAGCTTAGCGCATTCTGCTCCGAGAAGCGCTGATTCGTGCTACGGCATCAGATACGTCGAATTGAGCTTCCTGGACGTGCAGACACGCGTTCCAAGCGTAGCTTAGCGCATTCTGCTCCGTAAGAAGCGCTGATTCGTGCTACGGCATCAGATACGTCGAATTGAGCTTCCTGGACGTGCAGACACGCGTTCCAAGCGTAGCTTAGCGCATTCTGCTCCGTTTGAAGCGCTGATTCGTGCTACGGCATCAGATACGTCGAATTGAGCTTCCTGGACGTGCAGACACGCGTTCCAAGCGTAGCTTAGCGCATTCTGCTCCGTGAAGCGCTGATTCGTGCTACGGCATCAGATACGTCGAATTGAGCTTCCTGGACGTGCAGACACGCGTTCCAAGCGTAGCTTAGCGCATTCTGCTCCGTAAGAAGCGCTGATTCGTGCTACGGCATCAGATACGTCGAATTGAGCTTCCTGGACGTGCAGACACGCGTTCCAAGCGTAGCTTAGCGCATTCTGCTCCGTGAAGCGCTGATTCGTGCTACGGCATCAGATACGTCGAATTGAGCTTCCTGGACGTGCAGACACGCGTTCCAAGCGTAGCTTAGCGCATTCTGCTCCGTAAGAAGCGCTGATTCGTGCTACGGCATCAGATACGTCGAATTGAGCTTCCTGGACGTGCAGACACGCGTTCCAAGCGTAGCTTAGCGCATTCTGCTCCGTGAAGCGCTGATTCGTGCTACGGCATCAGATACGTCGAATTGAGCTTCCTGGACGTGCAGACACGCGTTCCAAGCGTAGCTTAGCGCATTCTGCTCCGTGAAGCGCTGATTCGTGCTACGGCATCAGATACGTCGAATTGAGCTTCCTGGACGTGCAGACACGCGTTCCAAGCGTAGCTTAGCGCATTCTGCTCCGTGAAGCGCTGATTCGTGCTACGGCATCAGATACGTCGAATTGAGCTTCCTGGACGTGCAGACACGCGTTCCAAGCGTAGCTTAGCGCATTCTGCTCCGTGAAGCGCTGATTCGTGCTACGGCATCAGATACGTCGAATTGAGCTTCCTGGACGTGCAGACACGCGTTCCAAGCGTAGCTTAGCGCATTCTGCTCCGTGAAGCGCTGATTCGTGCTACGGCATCAGATACGTCGAATTGAGCTTCCTGGACGTGCAGACACGCGTTCCAAGCGTAGCTTAGCGCATTCTGCTCCGTGAAGCGCTGATTCGTGCTACGGCATCAGATACGTCGAATTGAGCTTCCTGGACGTGCAGACACGCGTTCCAAGCGTAGCTTAGCGCATTCTGCTCCGTAAGAAGCGCTGATTCGTGCTACGGCATCAGATACGTCGAATTGAGCTTCCTGGACGTGCAGACACGCGTTCCAAGCGTAGCTTAGCGCATTCTGCTCCGTAAGAAGCGCTGATTCGTGCTACGGCATCAGATACGTCGAATTGAGCTTCCTGGACGTGCAGACACGCGTTCCAAGCGTAGCTTAGCGCATTCTGCTCCGTGAAGCGCTGATTCGTGCTACGGCATCAGATACGTCGAATTGAGCTTCCTGGACGTGCAGACACGCGTTCCAAGCGTAGCTTAGCGCATTCTGCTCCGTAAGAAGCGCTGATTCGTGCTACGGCATCAGATACGTCGAATTGAGCTTCCTGGACGTGCAGACACGCGTTCCAAGCGTAGCTTAGCGCATTCTGCTCCGTGAAGCGCTGATTCGTGCTACGGCATCAGATACGTCGAATTGAGCTTCCTGGACGTGCAGACACGCGTTCCCAAGCGCAGCGCTGATTCGTGCTGCAGGTCGTGGACGTAGCGCTGATTCGTGCTACGGCATCAGATACGTCGAATTGAGCTTCCTGGACGTGCAGACACGCGTTCCAAGCGTAGCTTAGCGCATTCTGCTCCGTGAAGCGCTGATTCGTGCTACGGCATCAGATACGTCGAATTGAGCTTCCTGGACGTGCAGACACGCGTTCCAAGCGTAGCTTAGCGCATTCTGCTCCGTAAGAAGCGCTGATTCGTGCTACGGCATCAGATACGTCGAATTGAGCTTCCTGGACGTGCAGACACGCGTTCCAAGCGTAGCTTAGCGCATTCTGCTCCGTGAAGCGCTGATTCGTGCTACGGCATCAGATACGTCGAATTGAGCTTCCTGGACGTGCAGACACGCGTTCCAAGCGTAGCTTAGCGCATTCTGCTCCGTTTGAAGCGCTGATTCGTGCTACGGCATCAGATACGTCGAATTGAGCTTCCTGGACGTGCAGACACGCGTTCCAAGCGTAGCTTAGCGCATTCTGCTCCGTGAAGCGCTGATTCGTGCTACGGCATCAGATACGTCGAATTGAGCTTCCTGGACGTGCAGACACGCGTTCCAAGCGTAGCTTAGCGCATTCTGCTCCGTAAGAAGCGCTGATTCGTGCTACGGCATCAGATACGTCGAATTGAGCTTCCTGGACGTGCAGACACGCGTTCCAAGCGTAGCTTAGCGCATTCTGCTCCGTAAGAAGCGCTGATTCGTGCTACGGCATCAGATACGTCGAATTGAGCTTCCTGGACGTGCAGACACGCGTTCCAAGCGTAGCTTAGCGCATTCTGCTCCGTTTGAAGCGCTGATTCGTGCTACGGCATCAGATACGTCGAATTGAGCTTCCTGGACGTGCAGACACGCGTTCCAAGCGTAGCTTAGCGCATTCTGCTCCGTGAAGCGCTGATTCGTGCTACGGCATCAGATACGTCGAATTGAGCTTCCTGGACGTGCAGACACGCGTTCCAAGCGTAGCTTAGCGCATTCTGCTCCGTTTGAAGCGCTGATTCGTGCTACGGCATCAGATACGTCGAATTGAGCTTCCTGGACGTGCAGACACGCGTTCCAAGCGTAGCTTAGCGCATTCTGCTCCGTGAAGCGCTGATTCGTGCTACGGCATCAGATACGTCGAATTGAGCTTCCTGGACGTGCAGACACGCGTTCCAAGCGTAGCTTAGCGCATTCTGCTCCGTAAGAAGCGCTGATTCGTGCTACGGCATCAGATACGTCGAATTGAGCTTCCTGGACGTGCAGACACGCGTTCCAAGCGTAGCTTAGCGCATTCTGCTCCGTGAAGCGCTGATTCGTGCTACGGCATCAGATACGTCGAATTGAGCTTCCTGGACGTGCAGACACGCGTTCCAAGCGTAGCTTAGCGCATTCTGCTCCGTTTGAAGCGCTGATTCGTGCTACGGCATCAGATACGTCGAATTGAGCTTCCTGGACGTGCAGACACGCGTTCCAAGCGTAGCTTAGCGCATTCTGCTCCGTGAAGCGCTGATTCGTGCTACGGCATCAGATACGTCGAATTGAGCTTCCTGGACGTGCAGACACGCGTTCCAAGCGTAGCTTAGCGCATTCTGCTCCGTGAAGCGCTGATTCGTGCTACGGCATCAGATACGTCGAATTGAGCTTCCTGGACGTGCAGACACGCGTTCCAAGCGTAGCTTAGCGCATTCTGCTCCGTAAGAAGCGCTGATTCGTGCTACGGCATCAGATACGTCGAATTGAGCTTCCTGGACGTGCAGACACGCGTTCCAAGCGTAGCTTAGCGCATTCTGCTCCGTTTGAAGCGCTGATTCGTGCTACGGCATCAGATACGTCGAATTGAGCTTCCTGGACGTGCAGACACGCGTTCCAAGCGTAGCTTAGCGCATTCTGCTCCGTAAGAAGCGCTGATTCGTGCTACGGCATCAGATACGTCGAATTGAGCTTCCTGGACGTGCAGACACGCGTTCCAAGCGTAGCTTAGCGCATTCTGCTCCGTGAAGCGCTGATTCGTGCTACGGCATCAGATACGTCGAATTGAGCTTCCTGGACGTGCAGACACGCGTTCCAAGCGTAGCTTAGCGCATTCTGCTCCGTGAAGCGCTGATTCGTGCTACGGCATCAGATACGTCGAATTGAGCTTCCTGGACGTGCAGACACGCGTTCCAAGCGTAGCTTAGCGCATTCTGCTCCGTAAGAAGCGCTGATTCGTGCTACGGCATCAGATACGTCGAATTGAGCTTCCTGGACGTGCAGACACGCGTTCCAAGCGTAGCTTAGCGCATTCTGCTCCGTTTGAAGCGCTGATTCGTGCTACGGCATCAGATACGTCGAATTGAGCTTCCTGGACGTGCAGACACGCGTTCCAAGCGTAGCTTAGCGCATTCTGCTCCGTAAGAAGCGCTGATTCGTGCTACGGCATCAGATACGTCGAATTGAGCTTCCTGGACGTGCAGACACGCGTTCCAAGCGTAGCTTAGCGCATTCTGCTCCGTAAGAAGCGCTGATTCGTGCTACGGCATCAGATACGTCGAATTGAGCTTCCTGGACGTGCAGACACGCGTTCCAAGCGTAGCTTAGCGCATTCTGCTCCGTTTGAAGCGCTGATTCGTGCTACGGCATCAGATACGTCGAATTGAGCTTCCTGGACGTGCAGACACGCGTTCCAAGCGTAGCTTAGCGCATTCTGCTCCGTGAAGCGCTGATTCGTGCTACGGCATCAGATACGTCGAATTGAGCTTCCTGGACGTGCAGACACGCGTTCCAAGCGTAGCTTAGCGCATTCTGCTCCGTAAGAAGCGCTGATTCGTGCTACGGCATCAGATACGTCGAATTGAGCTTCCTGGACGTGCAGACACGCGTTCCAAGCGTAGCTTAGCGCATTCTGCTCCGTAAGAAGCGCTGATTCGTGCTACGGCATCAGATACGTCGAATTGAGCTTCCTGGACGTGCAGACACGCGTTCCAAGCGTAGCTTAGCGCATTCTGCTCCGTAAGAAGCGCTGATTCGTGCTACGGCATCAGATACGTCGAATTGAGCTTCCTGGACGTGCAGACACGCGTTCCAAGCGTAGCTTAGCGCATTCTGCTCCGTAAGAAGCGCTGATTCGTGCTACGGCATCAGATACGTCGAATTGAGCTTCCTGGACGTGCAGACACGCGTTCCAAGCGTAGCTTAGCGCATTCTGCTCCGTAAGAAGCGCTGATTCGTGCTACGGCATCAGATACGTCGAATTGAGCTTCCTGGACGTGCAGACACGCGTTCCAAGCGTAGCTTAGCGCATTCTGCTCCGTAAGAAGCGCTGATTCGTGCTACGGCATCAGATACGTCGAATTGAGCTTCCTGGACGTGCAGACACGCGTTCCAAGCGTAGCTTAGCGCATTCTGCTCCGTAAGAAGCGCTGATTCGTGCTACGGCATCAGATACGTCGAATTGAGCTTCCTGGACGTGCAGACACGCGTTCCAAGCGTAGCTTAGCGCATTCTGCTCCGTGAAGCGCTGATTCGTGCTACGGCATCAGATACGTCGAATTGAGCTTCCTGGACGTGCAGACACGCGTTCCAAGCGTAGCTTAGCGCATTCTGCTCCGTAAGAAGCGCTGATTCGTGCTACGGCATCAGATACGTCGAATTGAGCTTCCTGGACGTGCAGACACGCGTTCCAAGCGTAGCTTAGCGCATTGTGCTCCGTTTAAGCGCTGATTCGTGCTACGGCATCAGATACGTCGAATTGAGCTTCCTGGACGTGCAGACACGCGTTCCAAGCGTAGCTTAGCGCATTCTGCTCCGTTTGAAGCGCTGATTCGTGCTACGGCATCAGATACGTCGAATTGAGCTTCCTGGACGTGCAGACACGCGTTCCAAGCGTAGCTTAGCGCATTCTGCTCCGTAAGAAGCGCTGATTCGTGCTACGGCATCAGATACGTCGAATTGAGCTTCCTGGACGTGCAGACACGCGTTCCAAGCGTAGCTTAGCGCATTCTGCTCCGTAAGAAGCGCTGATTCGTGCTACGGCATCAGATACGTCGAATTGAGCTTCCTGGACGTGCAGACACGCGTTCCAAGCGTAGCTTAGCGCATTCTGCTCCGTGAAGCGCTGATTCGTGCTACGGCATCAGATACGTCGAATTGAGCTTCCTGGACGTGCAGACACGCGTTCCAAGCGTAGCTTAGCGCATTCTGCTCCGTGAAGCGCTGATTCGTGCTACGGCATCAGATACGTCGAATTGAGCTTCCTGGACGTGCAGACACGCGTTCCAAGCGTAGCTTAGCGCATTCTGCTCCGTAAGAAGCGCTGATTCGTGCTACGGCATCAGATACGTCGAATTGAGCTTCCTGGACGTGCAGACACGCGTTCCAAGCGTAGCTTAGCGCATTCTGCTCCGTAAGAAGCGCTGATTCGTGCTACGGCATCAGATACGTCGAATTGAGCTTCCTGGACGTGCAGACACGCGTTCCAAGCGTAGCTTAGCGCATTCTGCTCCGTGAAGCGCTGATTCGTGCTACGGCATCAGATACGTCGAATTGAGCTTCCTGGACGTGCAGACACGCGTTCCAAGCGTAGCTTAGCGCATTCTGCTCCGTAAGAAGCGCTGATTCGTGCTACGGCATCAGATACGTCGAATTGAGCTTCCTGGACGTGCAGACACGCGTTCCAAGCGTAGCTTAGCGCATTCTGCTCCGTGAAGCGCTGATTCGTGCTACGGCATCAGATACGTCGAATTGAGCTTCCTGGACGTGCAGACACGCGTTCCAAGCGTAGCTTAGCGCATTCTGCTCCGTAAGAAGCGCTGATTCGTGCTACGGCATCAGATACGTCGAATTGAGCTTCCTGGACGTGCAGACACGCGTTCCAAGCGTAGCTTAGCGCATTCTGCTCCGTAAGAAGCGCTGATTCGTGCTACGGCATCAGATACGTCGAATTGAGCTTCCTGGACGTGCAGACACGCGTTCCAAGCGTAGCTTAGCGCATTCTGCTCCGTTTGAAGCGCTGATTCGTGCTACGGCATCAGATACGTCGAATTGAGCTTCCTGGACGTGCAGACACGCGTTCCAAGCGTAGCTTAGCGCATTCTGCTCCGTAAGAAGCGCTGATTCGTGCTACGGCATCAGATACGTCGAATTGAGCTTCCTGGACGTGCAGACACGCGTTCCAAGCGTAGCTTAGCGCATTCTGCTCCGTTTGAAGCGCTGATTCGTGCTACGGCATCAGATACGTCGAATTGAGCTTCCTGGACGTGCAGACACGCGTTCCAAGCGTAGCTTAGCGCATTCTGCTCCGTAAGAAGCGCTGATTCGTGCTACGGCATCAGATACGTCGAATTGAGCTTCCTGGACGTGCAGACACGCGTTCCAAGCGTAGCTTAGCGCATTCTGCTCCGTAAGAAGCGCTGATTCGTGCTACGGCATCAGATACGTCGAATTGAGCTTCCTGGACGTGCAGACACGCGTTCCAAGCGTAGCTTAGCGCATTCTGCTCCGTGAAGCGCTGATTCGTGCTACGGCATCAGATACGTCGAATTGAGCTTCCTGGACGTGCAGACACGCGTTCCAAGCGTAGCTTAGCGCATTCTGCTCCGTAAGAAGCGCTGATTCGTGCTACGGCATCAGATACGTCGAATTGAGCTTCCTGGACGTGCAGACACGCGTTCCAAGCGTAGCTTAGCGCATTCTGCTCCGTTTGAAGCGCTGATTCGTGCTACGGCATCAGATACGTCGAATTGAGCTTCCTGGACGTGCAGACACGCGTTCCAAGCGTAGCTTAGCGCATTCTGCTCCGTAAGAAGCGCTGATTCGTGCTACGGCATCAGATACGTCGAATTGAGCTTCCTGGACGTGCAGACACGCGTTCCAAGCGTAGCTTAGCGCATTCTGCTCCGTTTGAAGCGCTGATTCGTGCTACGGCATCAGATACGTCGAATTGAGCTTCCTGGACGTGCAGACACGCGTTCCAAGCGTAGCTTAGCGCATTCTGCTCCGTGAAGCGCTGATTCGTGCTACGGCATCAGATACGTCGAATTGAGCTTCCTGGACGTGCAGACACGCGTTCCAAGCGTAGCTTAGCGCATTCTGCTCCGTAAGAAGCGCTGATTCGTGCTACGGCATCAGATACGTCGAATTGAGCTTCCTGGACGTGCAGACACGCGTTCCAAGCGTAGCTTAGCGCATTCTGCTCCGTAAGAAGCGCTGATTCGTGCTACGGCATCAGATACGTCGAATTGAGCTTCCTGGACGTGCAGACACGCGTTCCAAGCGTAGCTTAGCGCATTCTGCTCCGTAAGAAGCGCTGATTCGTGCTACGGCATCAGATACGTCGAATTGAGCTTCCTGGACGTGCAGACACGCGTTCCAAGCGTAGCTTAGCGCATTCTGCTCCGTAAGAAGCGCTGATTCGTGCTACGGCATCAGATACGTCGAATTGAGCTTCCTGGACGTGCAGACACGCGTTCCAAGCGTAGCTTAGCGCATTCTGCTCCGTGAAGCGCTGATTCGTGCTACGGCATCAGATACGTCGAATTGAGCTTCCTGGACGTGCAGACACGCGTTCCAAGCGTAGCTTAGCGCATTCTGCTCCGTAAGAAGCGCTGATTCGTGCTACGGCATCAGATACGTCGAATTGAGCTTCCTGGACGTGCAGACACGCGTTCCAAGCGTAGCTTAGCGCATTCTGCTCCGTAAGAAGCGCTGATTCGTGCTACGGCATCAGATACGTCGAATTGAGCTTCCTGGACGTGCAGACACGCGTTCCAAGCGTAGCTTAGCGCATTCTGCTCCGTGAAGCGCTGATTCGTGCTACGGCATCAGATACGTCGAATTGAGCTTCCTGGACGTGCAGACACGCGTTCCAAGCGTAGCTTAGCGCATTCTGCTCCGTGAAGCGCTGATTCGTGCTACGGCATCAGATACGTCGAATTGAGCTTCCTGGACGTGCAGACACGCGTTCCAAGCGTAGCTTAGCGCATTCTGCTCCGTAAGAAGCGCTGATTCGTGCTACGGCATCAGATACGTCGAATTGAGCTTCCTGGACGTGCAGACACGCGTTCCAAGCGTAGCTTAGCGCATTCTGCTCCGTGAAGCGCTGATTCGTGCTACGGCATCAGATACGTCGAATTGAGCTTCCTGGACGTGCAGACACGCGTTCCAAGCGTAGCTTAGCGCATTCTGCTCCGTAAGAAGCGCTGATTCGTGCTACGGCATCAGATACGTCGAATTGAGCTTCCTGGACGTGCAGACACGCGTTCCAAGCGTAGCTTAGCGCATTCTGCTCCGTAAGAAGCGCTGATTCGTGCTACGGCATCAGATACGTCGAATTGAGCTTCCTGGACGTGCAGACACGCGTTCCAAGCGTAGCTTAGCGCATTCTGCTCCGTAAGAAGCGCTGATTCGTGCTACGGCATCAGATACGTCGAATTGAGCTTCCTGGACGTGCAGACACGCGTTCCAAGCGTAGCTTAGCGCATTCTGCTCCGTGAAGCGCTGATTCGTGCTACGGCATCAGATACGTCGAATTGAGCTTCCTGGACGTGCAGACACGCGTTCCAAGCGTAGCTTAGCGCATTCTGCTCCGTAAGAAGCGCTGATTCGTGCTACGGCATCAGATACGTCGAATTGAGCTTCCTGGACGTGCAGACACGCGTTCCAAGCGTAGCTTAGCGCATTCTGCTCCGTAAGAAGCGCTGATTCGTGCTACGGCATCAGATACGTCGAATTGAGCTTCCTGGACGTGCAGACACGCGTTCCAAGCGTAGCTTAGCGCATTCTGCTCCGTTTGAAGCGCTGATTCGTGCTACGGCATCAGATACGTCGAATTGAGCTTCCTGGACGTGCAGACACGCGTTCCAAGCGTAGCTTAGCGCATTCTGCTCCGTAAGAAGCGCTGATTCGTGCTACGGCATCAGATACGTCGAATTGAGCTTCCTGGACGTGCAGACACGCGTTCCAAGCGTAGCTTAGCGCATTCTGCTCCGTGAAGCGCTGATTCGTGCTACGGCATCAGATACGTCGAATTGAGCTTCCTGGACGTGCAGACACGCGTTCCAAGCGTAGCTTAGCGCATTCTGCTCCGTGAAGCGCTGATTCGTGCTACGGCATCAGATACGTCGAATTGAGCTTCCTGGACGTGCAGACACGCGTTCCAAGCGTAGCTTAGCGCATTCTGCTCCGTAAGAAGCGCTGATTCGTGCTACGGCATCAGATACGTCGAATTGAGCTTCCTGGACGTGCAGACACGCGTTCCAAGCGTAGCTTAGCGCATTCTGCTCCGTTTGAAGCGCTGATTCGTGCTACGGCATCAGATACGTCGAATTGAGCTTCCTGGACGTGCAGACACGCGTTCCAAGCGTAGCTTAGCGCATTCTGCTCCGTAAGAAGCGCTGATTCGTGCTACGGCATCAGATACGTCGAATTGAGCTTCCTGGACGTGCAGACACGCGTTCCAAGCGTAGCTTAGCGCATTCTGCTCCGTAAGAAGCGCTGATTCGTGCTACGGCATCAGATACGTCGAATTGAGCTTCCTGGACGTGCAGACACGCGTTCCAAGCGTAGCTTAGCGCATTCTGCTCCGTGAAGCGCTGATTCGTGCTACGGCATCAGATACGTCGAATTGAGCTTCCTGGACGTGCAGACACGCGTTCCAAGCGTAGCTTAGCGCATTCTGCTCCGTGAAGCGCTGATTCGTGCTACGGCATCAGATACGTCGAATTGAGCTTCCTGGACGTGCAGACACGCGTTCCAAGCGTAGCTTAGCGCATTCTGCTCCGTAAGAAGCGCTGATTCGTGCTACGGCATCAGATACGTCGAATTGAGCTTCCTGGACGTGCAGACACGCGTTCCAAGCGTAGCTTAGCGCATTCTGCTCCGTTTGAAGCGCTGATTCGTGCTACGGCATCAGATACGTCGAATTGAGCTTCCTGGACGTGCAGACACGCGTTCCAAGCGTAGCTTAGCGCATTCTGCTCCGTAAGAAGCGCTGATTCGTGCTACGGCATCAGATACGTCGAATTGAGCTTCCTGGACGTGCAGACACGCGTTCCAAGCGTAGCTTAGCGCATTCTGCTCCGTGAAGCGCTGATTCGTGCTACGGCATCAGATACGTCGAATTGAGCTTCCTGGACGTGCAGACACGCGTTCCAAGCGTAGCTTAGCGCATTCTGCTCCGTAAGAAGCGCTGATTCGTGCTACGGCATCAGATACGTCGAATTGAGCTTCCTGGACGTGCAGACACGCGTTCCAAGCGTAGCTTAGCGCATTCTGCTCCGTAAGAAGCGCTGATTCGTGCTACGGCATCAGATACGTCGAATTGAGCTTCCTGGACGTGCAGACACGCGTTCCAAGCGTAGCTTAGCGCATTCTGCTCCGTAAGAAGCGCTGATTCGTGCTACGGCATCAGATACGTCGAATTGAGCTTCCTGGACGTGCAGACACGCGTTCCAAGCGTAGCTTAGCGCATTCTGCTCCGTGAAGCGCTGATTCGTGCTACGGCATCAGATACGTCGAATTGAGCTTCCTGGACGTGCAGACACGCGTTCCAAGCGTAGCTTAGCGCATTCTGCTCCGTGAAGCGCTGATTCGTGCTACGGCATCAGATACGTCGAATTGAGCTTCCTGGACGTGCAGACACGCGTTCCAAGCGTAGCTTAGCGCATTCTGCTCCGTAAGAAGCGCTGATTCGTGCTACGGCATCAGATACGTCGAATTGAGCTTCCTGGACGTGCAGACACGCGTTCCAAGCGTAGCTTAGCGCATTCTGCTCCGTGAAGCGCTGATTCGTGCTACGGCATCAGATACGTCGAATTGAGCTTCCTGGACGTGCAGACACGCGTTCCAAGCGTAGCTTAGCGCATTCTGCTCCGTAAGAAGCGCTGATTCGTGCTACGGCATCAGATACGTCGAATTGAGCTTCCTGGACGTGCAGACACGCGTTCCAAGCGTAGCTTAGCGCATTCTGCTCCGTAAGAAGCGCTGATTCGTGCTACGGCATCAGATACGTCGAATTGAGCTTCCTGGACGTGCAGACACGCGTTCCAAGCGTAGCTTAGCGCATTCTGCTCCGTAAGAAGCGCTGATTCGTGCTACGGCATCAGATACGTCGAATTGAGCTTCCTGGACGTGCAGACACGCGTTCCAAGCGTAGCTTAGCGCATTCTGCTCCGTGAAGCGCTGATTCGTGCTACGGCATCAGATACGTCGAATTGAGCTTCCTGGACGTGCAGACACGCGTTCCAAGCGTAGCTTAGCGCATTCTGCTCCGTTTGAAGCGCTGATTCGTGCTACGGCATCAGATACGTCGAATTGAGCTTCCTGGACGTGCAGACACGCGTTCCAAGCGTAGCTTAGCGCATTCTGCTCCGTAAGAAGCGCTGATTCGTGCTACGGCATCAGATACGTCGAATTGAGCTTCCTGGACGTGCAGACACGCGTTCCAAGCGTAGCTTAGCGCATTCTGCTCCGTAAGAAGCGCTGATTCGTGCTACGGCATCAGATACGTCGAATTGAGCTTCCTGGACGTGCAGACACGCGTTCCAAGCGTAGCTTAGCGCATTCTGCTCCGTTTGAAGCGCTGATTCGTGCTACGGCATCAGATACGTCGAATTGAGCTTCCTGGACGTGCAGACACGCGTTCCAAGCGTAGCTTAGCGCATTCTGCTCCGTGAAGCGCTGATTCGTGCTACGGCATCAGATACGTCGAATTGAGCTTCCTGGACGTGCAGACACGCGTTCCAAGCGTAGCTTAGCGCATTCTGCTCCGTGAAGCGCTGATTCGTGCTACGGCATCAGATACGTCGAATTGAGCTTCCTGGACGTGCAGACACGCGTTCCAAGCGTAGCTTAGCGCATTCTGCTCCGTAAGAAGCGCTGATTCGTGCTACGGCATCAGATACGTCGAATTGAGCTTCCTGGACGTGCAGACACGCGTTCCAAGCGTAGCTTAGCGCATTCTGCTCCGTAAGAAGCGCTGATTCGTGCTACGGCATCAGATACGTCGAATTGAGCTTCCTGGACGTGCAGACACGCGTTCCAAGCGTAGCTTAGCGCATTCTGCTCCGTAAGAAGCGCTGATTCGTGCTACGGCATCAGATACGTCGAATTGAGCTTCCTGGACGTGCAGACACGCGTTCCAAGCGTAGCTTAGCGCATTCTGCTCCGTGAAGCGCTGATTCGTGCTACGGCATCAGATACGTCGAATTGAGCTTCCTGGACGTGCAGACACGCGTTCCAAGCGTAGCTTAGCGCATTCTGCTCCGTGAAGCGCTGATTCGTGCTACGGCATCAGATACGTCGAATTGAGCTTCCTGGACGTGCAGACACGCGTTCCAAGCGTAGCTTAGCGCATTCTGCTCCGTGAAGCGCTGATTCGTGCTACGGCATCAGATACGTCGAATTGAGCTTCCTGGACGTGCAGACACGCGTTCCAAGCGTAGCTTAGCGCATTCTGCTCCGTAAGAAGCGCTGATTCGTGCTACGGCATCAGATACGTCGAATTGAGCTTCCTGGACGTGCAGACACGCGTTCCAAGCGTAGCTTAGCGCATTCTGCTCCGTAAGAAGCGCTGATTCGTGCTACGGCATCAGATACGTCGAATTGAGCTTCCTGGACGTGCAGACACGCGTTCCAAGCGTAGCTTAGCGCATTCTGCTCCGTAAGAAGCGCTGATTCGTGCTACGGCATCAGATACGTCGAATTGAGCTTCCTGGACGTGCAGACACGCGTTCCAAGCGTAGCTTAGCGCATTCTGCTCCGTGAAGCGCTGATTCGTGCTACGGCATCAGATACGTCGAATTGAGCTTCCTGGACGTGCAGACACGCGTTCCAAGCGTAGCTTAGCGCATTCTGCTCCGTAAGAAGCGCTGATTCGTGCTACGGCATCAGATACGTCGAATTGAGCTTCCTGGACGTGCAGACACGCGTTCCAAGCGTAGCTTAGCGCATTCTGCTCCGTGAAGCGCTGATTCGTGCTACGGCATCAGATACGTCGAATTGAGCTTCCTGGACGTGCAGACACGCGTTCCAAGCGTAGCTTAGCGCATTCTGCTCCGTAAGAAGCGCTGATTCGTGCTACGGCATCAGATACGTCGAATTGAGCTTCCTGGACGTGCAGACACGCGTTCCAAGCGTAGCTTAGCGCATTCTGCTCCGTGAAGCGCTGATTCGTGCTACGGCATCAGATACGTCGAATTGAGCTTCCTGGACGTGCAGACACGCGTTCCAAGCGTAGCTTAGCGCATTCTGCTCCGTAAGAAGCGCTGATTCGTGCTACGGCATCAGATACGTCGAATTGAGCTTCCTGGACGTGCAGACACGCGTTCCAAGCGTAGCTTAGCGCATTCTGCTCCGTAAGAAGCGCTGATTCGTGCTACGGCATCAGATACGTCGAATTGAGCTTCCTGGACGTGCAGACACGCGTTCCAAGCGTAGCTTAGCGCATTCTGCTCCGTAAGAAGCGCTGATTCGTGCTACGGCATCAGATACGTCGAATTGAGCTTCCTGGACGTGCAGACACGCGTTCCAAGCGTAGCTTAGCGCATTCTGCTCCGTTTGAAGCGCTGATTCGTGCTACGGCATCAGATACGTCGAATTGAGCTTCCTGGACGTGCAGACACGCGTTCCAAGCGTAGCTTAGCGCATTCTGCTCCGTGAAGCGCTGATTCGTGCTACGGCATCAGATACGTCGAATTGAGCTTCCTGGACGTGCAGACACGCGTTCCAAGCGTAGCTTAGCGCATTCTGCTCCGTAAGAAGCGCTGATTCGTGCTACGGCATCAGATACGTCGAATTGAGCTTCCTGGACGTGCAGACACGCGTTCCAAGCGTAGCTTAGCGCATTCTGCTCCGTAAGAAGCGCTGATTCGTGCTACGGCATCAGATACGTCGAATTGAGCTTCCTGGACGTGCAGACACGCGTTCCAAGCGTAGCTTAGCGCATTCTGCTCCGTAAGAAGCGCTGATTCGTGCTACGGCATCAGATACGTCGAATTGAGCTTCCTGGACGTGCAGACACGCGTTCCAAGCGTAGCTTAGCGCATTCTGCTCCGTAAGAAGCGCTGATTCGTGCTACGGCATCAGATACGTCGAATTGAGCTTCCTGGACGTGCAGACACGCGTTCCAAGCGTAGCTTAGCGCATTCTGCTCCGTAAGAAGCGCTGATTCGTGCTACGGCATCAGATACGTCGAATTGAGCTTCCTGGACGTGCAGACACGCGTTCCAAGCGTAGCTTAGCGCATTCTGCTCCGTAAGAAGCGCTGATTCGTGCTACGGCATCAGATACGTCGAATTGAGCTTCCTGGACGTGCAGACACGCGTTCCAAGCGTAGCTTAGCGCATTCTGCTCCGTGAAGCGCTGATTCGTGCTACGGCATCAGATACGTCGAATTGAGCTTCCTGGACGTGCAGACACGCGTTCCAAGCGTAGCTTAGCGCATTCTGCTCCGTAAGAAGCGCTGATTCGTGCTACGGCATCAGATACGTCGAATTGAGCTTCCTGGACGTGCAGACACGCGTTCCAAGCGTAGCTTAGCGCATTCTGCTCCGTAAGAAGCGCTGATTCGTGCTACGGCATCAGATACGTCGAATTGAGCTTCCTGGACGTGCAGACACGCGTTCCAAGCGTAGCTTAGCGCATTCTGCTCCGTAAGAAGCGCTGATTCGTGCTACGGCATCAGATACGTCGAATTGAGCTTCCTGGACGTGCAGACACGCGTTCCAAGCGTAGCTTAGCGCATTCTGCTCCGTAAGAAGCGCTGATTCGTGCTACGGCATCAGATACGTCGAATTGAGCTTCCTGGACGTGCAGACACGCGTTCCAAGCGTAGCTTAGCGCATTCTGCTCCGTAAGAAGCGCTGATTCGTGCTACGGCATCAGATACGTCGAATTGAGCTTCCTGGACGTGCAGACACGCGTTCCAAGCGTAGCTTAGCGCATTCTGCTCCGTAAGAAGCGCTGATTCGTGCTACGGCATCAGATACGTCGAATTGAGCTTCCTGGACGTGCAGACACGCGTTCCAAGCGTAGCTTAGCGCATTCTGCTCCGTGAAGCGCTGATTCGTGCTACGGCATCAGATACGTCGAATTGAGCTTCCTGGACGTGCAGACACGCGTTCCAAGCGTAGCTTAGCGCATTCTGCTCCGTGAAGCGCTGATTCGTGCTACGGCATCAGATACGTCGAATTGAGCTTCCTGGACGTGCAGACACGCGTTCCAAGCGTAGCTTAGCGCATTCTGCTCCGTAAGAAGCGCTGATTCGTGCTACGGCATCAGATACGTCGAATTGAGCTTCCTGGACGTGCAGACACGCGTTCCAAGCGTAGCTTAGCGCATTCTGCTCCGTGAAGCGCTGATTCGTGCTACGGCATCAGATACGTCGAATTGAGCTTCCTGGACGTGCAGACACGCGTTCCAAGCGTAGCTTAGCGCATTCTGCTCCGTAAGAAGCGCTGATTCGTGCTACGGCATCAGATACGTCGAATTGAGCTTCCTGGACGTGCAGACACGCGTTCCAAGCGTAGCTTAGCGCATTCTGCTCCGTAAGAAGCGCTGATTCGTGCTACGGCATCAGATACGTCGAATTGAGCTTCCTGGACGTGCAGACACGCGTTCCAAGCGTAGCTTAGCGCATTCTGCTCCGTAAGAAGCGCTGATTCGTGCTACGGCATCAGATACGTCGAATTGAGCTTCCTGGACGTGCAGACACGCGTTCCAAGCGTAGCTTAGCGCATTCTGCTCCGTTTGAAGCGCTGATTCGTGCTACGGCATCAGATACGTCGAATTGAGCTTCCTGGACGTGCAGACACGCGTTCCAAGCGTAGCTTAGCGCATTCTGCTCCGTAAGAAGCGCTGATTCGTGCTACGGCATCAGATACGTCGAATTGAGCTTCCTGGACGTGCAGACACGCGTTCCAAGCGTAGCTTAGCGCATTCTGCTCCGTAAGAAGCGCTGATTCGTGCTACGGCATCAGATACGTCGAATTGAGCTTCCTGGACGTGCAGACACGCGTTCCAAGCGTAGCTTAGCGCATTCTGCTCCGTAAGAAGCGCTGATTCGTGCTACGGCATCAGATACGTCGAATTGAGCTTCCTGGACGTGCAGACACGCGTTCCAAGCGTAGCTTAGCGCATTCTGCTCCGTGAAGCGCTGATTCGTGCTACGGCATCAGATACGTCGAATTGAGCTTCCTGGACGTGCAGACACGCGTTCCAAGCGTAGCTTAGCGCATTCTGCTCCGTAAGAAGCGCTGATTCGTGCTACGGCATCAGATACGTCGAATTGAGCTTCCTGGACGTGCAGACACGCGTTCCAAGCGTAGCTTAGCGCATTCTGCTCCGTGAAGCGCTGATTCGTGCTACGGCATCAGATACGTCGAATTGAGCTTCCTGGACGTGCAGACACGCGTTCCAAGCGTAGCTTAGCGCATTCTGCTCCGTGAAGCGCTGATTCGTGCTACGGCATCAGATACGTCGAATTGAGCTTCCTGGACGTGCAGACACGCGTTCCAAGCGTAGCTTAGCGCATTCTGCTCCGTAAGAAGCGCTGATTCGTGCTACGGCATCAGATACGTCGAATTGAGCTTCCTGGACGTGCAGACACGCGTTCCAAGCGTAGCTTAGCGCATTCTGCTCCGTTTGAAGCGCTGATTCGTGCTACGGCATCAGATACGTCGAATTGAGCTTCCTGGACGTGCAGACACGCGTTCCAAGCGTAGCTTAGCGCATTCTGCTCCGTAAGAAGCGCTGATTCGTGCTACGGCATCAGATACGTCGAATTGAGCTTCCTGGACGTGCAGACACGCGTTCCAAGCGTAGCTTAGCGCATTCTGCTCCGTAAGAAGCGCTGATTCGTGCTACGGCATCAGATACGTCGAATTGAGCTTCCTGGACGTGCAGACACGCGTTCCAAGCGTAGCTTAGCGCATTCTGCTCCGTGAAGCGCTGATTCGTGCTACGGCATCAGATACGTCGAATTGAGCTTCCTGGACGTGCAGACACGCGTTCCAAGCGTAGCTTAGCGCATTCTGCTCCGTAAGAAGCGCTGATTCGTGCTACGGCATCAGATACGTCGAATTGAGCTTCCTGGACGTGCAGACACGCGTTCCAAGCGTAGCTTAGCGCATTCTGCTCCGTAAGAAGCGCTGATTCGTGCTACGGCATCAGATACGTCGAATTGAGCTTCCTGGACGTGCAGACACGCGTTCCAAGCGTAGCTTAGCGCATTCTGCTCCGTAAGAAGCGCTGATTCGTGCTACGGCATCAGATACGTCGAATTGAGCTTCCTGGACGTGCAGACACGCGTTCCAAGCGTAGCTTAGCGCATTCTGCTCCGTTTGAAGCGCTGATTCGTGCTACGGCATCAGATACGTCGAATTGAGCTTCCTGGACGTGCAGACACGCGTTCCAAGCGTAGCTTAGCGCATTCTGCTCCGTAAGAAGCGCTGATTCGTGCTACGGCATCAGATACGTCGAATTGAGCTTCCTGGACGTGCAGACACGCGTTCCAAGCGTAGCTTAGCGCATTCTGCTCCGTGAAGCGCTGATTCGTGCTACGGCATCAGATACGTCGAATTGAGCTTCCTGGACGTGCAGACACGCGTTCCAAGCGTAGCTTAGCGCATTCTGCTCCGTGAAGCGCTGATTCGTGCTACGGCATCAGATACGTCGAATTGAGCTTCCTGGACGTGCAGACACGCGTTCCAAGCGTAGCTTAGCGCATTCTGCTCCGTGAAGCGCTGATTCGTGCTACGGCATCAGATACGTCGAATTGAGCTTCCTGGACGTGCAGACACGCGTTCCAAGCGTAGCTTAGCGCATTCTGCTCCGTTTGAAGCGCTGATTCGTGCTACGGCATCAGATACGTCGAATTGAGCTTCCTGGACGTGCAGACACGCGTTCCAAGCGTAGCTTAGCGCATTCTGCTCCGTGAAGCGCTGATTCGTGCTACGGCATCAGATACGTCGAATTGAGCTTCCTGGACGTGCAGACACGCGTTCCAAGCGTAGCTTAGCGCATTCTGCTCCGTAAGAAGCGCTGATTCGTGCTACGGCATCAGATACGTCGAATTGAGCTTCCTGGACGTGCAGACACGCGTTCCAAGCGTAGCTTAGCGCATTCTGCTCCGTGAAGCGCTGATTCGTGCTACGGCATCAGATACGTCGAATTGAGCTTCCTGGACGTGCAGACACGCGTTCCAAGCGTAGCTTAGCGCATTCTGCTCCGTAAGAAGCGCTGATTCGTGCTACGGCATCAGATACGTCGAATTGAGCTTCCTGGACGTGCAGACACGCGTTCCAAGCGTAGCTTAGCGCATTCTGCTCCGTAAGAAGCGCTGATTCGTGCTACGGCATCAGATACGTCGAATTGAGCTTCCTGGACGTGCAGACACGCGTTCCAAGCGTAGCTTAGCGCATTCTGCTCCGTGAAGCGCTGATTCGTGCTACGGCATCAGATACGTCGAATTGAGCTTCCTGGACGTGCAGACACGCGTTCCAAGCGTAGCTTAGCGCATTCTGCTCCGTAAGAAGCGCTGATTCGTGCTACGGCATCAGATACGTCGAATTGAGCTTCCTGGACGTGCAGACACGCGTTCCAAGCGTAGCTTAGCGCATTCTGCTCCGTAAGAAGCGCTGATTCGTGCTACGGCATCAGATACGTCGAATTGAGCTTCCTGGACGTGCAGACACGCGTTCCAAGCGTAGCTTAGCGCATTCTGCTCCGTAAGAAGCGCTGATTCGTGCTACGGCATCAGATACGTCGAATTGAGCTTCCTGGACGTGCAGACACGCGTTCCAAGCGTAGCTTAGCGCATTCTGCTCCGTAAGAAGCGCTGATTCGTGCTACGGCATCAGATACGTCGAATTGAGCTTCCTGGACGTGCAGACACGCGTTCCAAGCGTAGCTTAGCGCATTCTGCTCCGTAAGAAGCGCTGATTCGTGCTACGGCATCAGATACGTCGAATTGAGCTTCCTGGACGTGCAGACACGCGTTCCAAGCGTAGCTTAGCGCATTCTGCTCCGTAAGAAGCGCTGATTCGTGCTACGGCATCAGATACGTCGAATTGAGCTTCCTGGACGTGCAGACACGCGTTCCAAGCGTAGCTTAGCGCATTCTGCTCCGTAAGAAGCGCTGATTCGTGCTACGGCATCAGATACGTCGAATTGAGCTTCCTGGACGTGCAGACACGCGTTCCAAGCGTAGCTTAGCGCATTCTGCTCCGTAAGAAGCGCTGATTCGTGCTACGGCATCAGATACGTCGAATTGAGCTTCCTGGACGTGCAGACACGCGTTCCAAGCGTAGCTTAGCGCATTCTGCTCCGTAAGAAGCGCTGATTCGTGCTACGGCATCAGATACGTCGAATTGAGCTTCCTGGACGTGCAGACACGCGTTCCAAGCGTAGCTTAGCGCATTCTGCTCCGTTTGAAGCGCTGATTCGTGCTACGGCATCAGATACGTCGAATTGAGCTTCCTGGACGTGCAGACACGCGTTCCAAGCGTAGCTTAGCGCATTCTGCTCCGTAAGAAGCGCTGATTCGTGCTACGGCATCAGATACGTCGAATTGAGCTTCCTGGACGTGCAGACACGCGTTCCAAGCGTAGCTTAGCGCATTCTGCTCCGTGAAGCGCTGATTCGTGCTACGGCATCAGATACGTCGAATTGAGCTTCCTGGACGTGCAGACACGCGTTCCAAGCGTAGCTTAGCGCATTCTGCTCCGTAAGAAGCGCTGATTCGTGCTACGGCATCAGATACGTCGAATTGAGCTTCCTGGACGTGCAGACACGCGTTCCAAGCGTAGCTTAGCGCATTCTGCTCCGTGAAGCGCTGATTCGTGCTACGGCATCAGATACGTCGAATTGAGCTTCCTGGACGTGCAGACACGCGTTCCAAGCGTAGCTTAGCGCATTCTGCTCCGTAAGAAGCGCTGATTCGTGCTACGGCATCAGATACGTCGAATTGAGCTTCCTGGACGTGCAGACACGCGTTCCAAGCGTAGCTTAGCGCATTCTGCTCCGTAAGAAGCGCTGATTCGTGCTACGGCATCAGATACGTCGAATTGAGCTTCCTGGACGTGCAGACACGCGTTCCAAGCGTAGCTTAGCGCATTCTGCTCCGTTTGAAGCGCTGATTCGTGCTACGGCATCAGATACGTCGAATTGAGCTTCCTGGACGTGCAGACACGCGTTCCAAGCGTAGCTTAGCGCATTCTGCTCCGTAAGAAGCGCTGATTCGTGCTACGGCATCAGATACGTCGAATTGAGCTTCCTGGACGTGCAGACACGCGTTCCAAGCGTAGCTTAGCGCATTCTGCTCCGTAAGAAGCGCTGATTCGTGCTACGGCATCAGATACGTCGAATTGAGCTTCCTGGACGTGCAGACACGCGTTCCAAGCGTAGCTTAGCGCATTCTGCTCCGTAAGAAGCGCTGATTCGTGCTACGGCATCAGATACGTCGAATTGAGCTTCCTGGACGTGCAGACACGCGTTCCAAGCGTAGCTTAGCGCATTCTGCTCCGTAAGAAGCGCTGATTCGTGCTACGGCATCAGATACGTCGAATTGAGCTTCCTGGACGTGCAGACACGCGTTCCAAGCGTAGCTTAGCGCATTCTGCTCC
Organism: Plasmopara viticola; assembly: GCA_001695595.3. Taxonomy (NCBI): domain Eukaryota; phylum Oomycota; class Peronosporomycetes; order Peronosporales; family Peronosporaceae; genus Plasmopara; species Plasmopara viticola. Next base: position 2,039 of record MBPM02000139.1, on the reverse strand, counting down.
GTAAGAAGCGCTGATTCGTGCTACGGCATCAGATACGTCGAATTGAGCTTCCTGGACGTGCAGACACGCGTTCCAAGCGTAGCTTAGCGCATTCTGCTCCGTAAGAAGCGCTGATTCGTGCTACGGCATCAGATACGTCGAATTGAGCTTCCTGGACGTGCAGACACGCGTTCCAAGCGTAGCTTAGCGCATTCTGCTCCGTAAGAAGCGCTGATTCGTGCTACGGCATCAGATACGTCGAATTGAGCTTCCTGGACGTGCAGACACGCGTTCCAAGCGTAGCTTAGCGCATTCTGCTCCGTAAGAAGCGCTGATTCGTGCTACGGCATCAGATACGTCGAATTGAGCTTCCTGGACGTGCAGACACGCGTTCCAAGCGTAGCTTAGCGCATTCTGCTCCGTAAGAAGCGCTGATTCGTGCTACGGCATCAGATACGTCGAATTGAGCTTCCTGGACGTGCAGACACGCGTTCCAAGCGTAGCTTAGCGCATTCTGCTCCGTAAGAAGCGCTGATTCGTGCTACGGCATCAGATACGTCGAATTGAGCTTCCTGGACGTGCAGACACGCGTTCCAAGCGTAGCTTAGCGCATTCTGCTCCGTAAGAAGCGCTGATTCGTGCTACGGCATCAGATACGTCGAATTGAGCTTCCTGGACGTGCAGACACGCGTTCCAAGCGTAGCTTAGCGCATTCTGCTCCGTTTCAAGCACTGATTCGTGCTACGGCATCAGATACGTCGAATTGAGCTTCCTGGACGTGCAGACACGCGTTCCAAGCGTAGCTTAGCGCAGACTGCTCCGTAAGAAGCGCTGATTCGTGCTACGGCATCAGATACGTCGAATTGAGCTTCCTGGACGTGCAGACACGCGTTCCAAGCGTAGCTTAGCGCATTCTGCTCCGTAAGAAGCGCTGATTCGTGCTACGGCATCAGATACGTCGAATTGAGCTTCCTGGACGTGCAGACACGCGTTCCAAGCGTAGCTTAGCGCATTCTGCTCCGTTTGAAGCGCTGATTCGTGCTACGGCATCAGATACGTCGAATTGAGCTTCCTGGACGTGCAGACACGCGTTCCAAGCGTAGCTTAGCGCATTGTGCTCCGTTTAAGCGCTGATTCGTGCTACGGCATCAGATACGTCGAATTGAGCTTCCTGGACGTGCAGACACGCGTTCCAAGCGTAGCTTAGCGCATTCTGCTCCGTTTGAAGCGCTGATTCGTGCTACGGCATCAGATACGTCGAATTGAGCTTCCTGGACGTGCAGACACGCGTTCCAAGCGTAGCTTAGCGCATTCTGCTCCGTAAGAAGCGCTGATTCGTGCTACGGCATCAGATACGTCGAATTGAGCTTCCTGGACGTGCACGCGTTCCAAGCGTAGCTTAGCGTTCCAAGCGTAGCTTAGCGCATTCTGCTCCGTAAGAAGCGCTGATTCGTGCTACGGCATCAGATACGTCGAATTGAGCTTCCTGGACGTGCAGACACGCGTTCCAAGCGTAGCTTAGCGCATTCTGCTCCGTAAGAAGCGCTGATTCGTGCTACGGCATCAGATACGTCGAATTGAGCTTCCTGGACGTCAGACACGCGTTCCAAGCGTATTCGTGCTACGGCATCAGATACGTCGAATTGAGCTTCCTGGACGTGCAGACACGCGTTCCAAGCGTAGCTTAGCGCATTCTGCTCCGTAAGAAGCGCTGATTCGTGCTACGGCATCAGATACGTCGAATTGAGCTTCCTGGACGTGCAGACACGCGTTCCAAGCGTAGCTTAGCGCATTCTGCTCCGTTTGAAGCGCTGATTCGTGCTACGGCATCAGATACGTCGAATTGAGCTTCCTGGACGTGCAGACACGCGTTCCAAGCGTAGCTTAGCGCATTCTGCTCCGTTTGAAGCGCTGATTCGTGCTACGGCATCAGATACGTCGAATTGAGCTTCCTGGACGTGCAGACACGCGTTCCAAGCGTAGCTTAGCGCATTCTGCTCCGTAAGAAGCGCTGATTCGTGCTACGGCATCAGATACGTCGAATTGAGCTTCCTGGACGT